>JAKSZT010054431.1:1009757-1051509 GCA_026826555.1 Tolypeutes matacus | reverse complement strand
CTCATGTGTGTTATGCACTTCTAGACACTTCTGTTATCCCATTGACACACCTGTTGGCCCTAACATCCCACCATCCTGGGAATCATGTGTAGGGTGTAATGGGGGGGGAGCAGGATCATCCTCTGACAGTGGCTGGAAAGGAGAGTCCCAAGTGGCAAGACCATAGCCTAAAATAGTTGTCCATTACAACCAAACATGAACTTGGCTTGGCAGGAAAGTGTTGGTGTAGTTTTCTTGCCCTAAGCAATCTGGTGCAGTCCCTCTTAGAAGAGCTGCTAAATGCCATTAAACTCTGGCTTGTAATTGACATCTCTCACATTAGCAAATGGCAGATGGAGCCATTTTTAGTGAAAGTTGTAATCTGTTTATCTCAATCCATAATTTAGTCATGTAAGAAATTTCATGTCCAGTTAAATGGTGAATCCACCAGTGATAGAAGTATCCATTGGAATTAAGCTATTTCATGGATTTCTTCAAGGATATGTTCATTGTCTTCATCCTCCAGGCAGGGTTCATCCTCTTCCTCTTTCTTAAGAGGATCTGCCAAAATCAGCTCTGTGCATCCCTTATTAGCTAAGTTAATCCAACTATGCTCATCATGATATTGGACATTGTCAAGTTCACCAACACAGGTAAGATATATGGTGATTTTCCATGCTACTAATTCTGTTCAAAGGTTACTTCTCTACACAAGGGCATCGTAATTTCTCCAATATTTTGCCCTCCTGGAACCTGAAAAGATTGCTAAGCCATTGGTGATGTCCCACATGTCAGTAAACTGTACCTGGGGGTGCTTGAGTTTGAGTTTTCTAGATCTAGGAAGAGCATTGGCAGTTCAGTCCATTGTACACATTTTCCAGTGAAGCAATACAAACAGAAGTTGTTGCACAATGGATTACAGGGGGCTTCAGCATGGCTGTAATATCAGGGAACCAGTGCTGAGCATCATTGGGCATTCTTGACTCAGGGTCCTCAAGATGCCAAATCAAGGAGGGAAGGGCCCTCATGTGGTATTGCAACATAGTTTTCTTTGAGGAAGCTCTGCCATGCACTCACACAGGTACATAACTCTCTGGAGTCCCAGGAAGGCACAATACTGAATATAACACTTCTCTTTGATGTAGCTCCATTGCTGGCACTGCCTGGAAGAGTGTTCTGATTACCTAGGACCCAGGACATGATAGGGATATCTGGCCCCAACAGGACCTGAGAACTCAGTGAAGTTTTCAGTTTCCATCAAAACCCAATTGAATACAAGAAATTGACTCTCCATGGGGTTGCAACCCTGGGCTTTTCAAACAAATACTTAGGAATAAAGAAAATCAAGGACATAAAGGGCATGTATTCAGAAACTACAAAACAGTGCTAAAAGAAACTGAAGAAGACTTAAATAAGTTGAAGGATCTAAAATTAACAGCACTTGCTGTCACAATCACAGGCTTCGCCCTAGCAATAGAACTTAGCTGTGTTCATGGATTCATGGATTGGAAGACTAAACATCATTAAGTTGTCAATTCTACACAAATTGATTTACAGATTCAATGCAATCCCAATAAAAACCCAGACAGCCTTTTTACAGAAGTGGAAAAACCAATTATCAAATTTATTTGGAAGCGTAAGATGCCTGGAATAGCCAAAAAGATCTTTAAGGAGAACGAACTTGGAGGACTCTCACTCCCTGACTTTAAAGCATATTACTTAGCTACAATGACAAAAAAAAAAAAAAAAGCATGGTATTGGCATAAAGGCAGAAACATTGACCAATGGAACCAAACCAAGAACTCAGAAATAGACCTTCACATCTACAGTCAAATGATTTTTGACAAGGTGGTCAAGCCCTCCCAGCTGGCCAGCACAGTCTACTCAACAAATGGTGCTGGGAGAACTGGATAGCCATATCCAAAAGAAAGAAAGAAGACCTCTTTCTCACAGTAGATACAAAAATTAACTTAAAATGGATTAAGGACCTAAATATAAAAGTGACAACCATAAAATTCCTAGAAGAAAATGTAGGAAAATATCTTCAAGATCTTGGGATAGTGGTAGTTTCTTATAACTTACATCCAAGGCACGAACAACAAAAGAAAAAATAGATAAATAGGGCCCCCTCAAAATTCAACACTTTTACACATCAAAGGATTTTTTCAAAAGGGTGAAAAGGCAGCCAGCCAACTCAATGGGAAAAAATTTTGGCAATCATATATGCGATAAGGGTTTAATATCCATGTTATACAAAGAGATCCAACAACTCGACATTAAAAAGAAAAAGTATCTGATTTAAAAATGGGCAAAAGACTGGAAAAGACAATTGTACTAAAATATACACATGGTGAAGAAACATGAAAAAAATGTTCAACATCACTAGCAATTAGGGAAATGCAAATCAAAACTATGATATATTATGTCACATCTATAGACTGACCACTATTAAAAAGTCAGAAAACTGTAAATGTTGGAGAGGATGTGGAGAGATAGGAATGCTTATTCACTGTTGGTGGGAATGAAGAATGACACAGCCACTGTGGAGGACTGTTTGGCAGTTCCTAAGGAATTTTAATATAGACTTGCCATGGGACCTGGCAAAACCACTGCTAGATATAGACGCAGAAGACCTGAGAGCAAAGATGTGAACAGACATCTACACACTGATATTCATAGTGACATTATTCTTGATTGCCAAAAGTTGGAAACAAACCAAGTGTCCATCAACTGATGAATGGATAAACAAATTATAGTGTATGTACATGATGGAATATTATGCAGTATTAAGAAGAAATTAAGTCTTGAAGCATATGACAACATGGATGACAAATTGGATGAACCCAGAGGATATTATGTTAAGTGAAGCAAGCCAGACACAAAAGGACAAATACATTATGATTGCCTTATTATGAACTAAATATATTGTGTAAATTAGTGAAGTTAATAATTAGAATATAGATAACCAGAAAATAGAAGAAAGGTAGGGAATGGAAAGCTGAGAGATAATCTGTACAGAATTGTTAAAAAGGTTGTTTGTAAATCTTTGGGAATGAATAGCAATGGTTAAAGAAGTGCTGTTGTATGGGTAGGACAGTGGTTGAAAAGGAAAGCCTAAGGTCATGTATATTACTAAAAGGAAAGCTAAAAACTAACATGATACTTTATTTGACAGTAAAACCTCATGTAAATCATGAATATGGGTGGTATTGCATATATAAGATCGTTTTTACAAACTATAAATACAAATATACTGGAGAGGAAGAAAAAATACAACAGCTATGCATGCCAGGCAAAGCATAGAGATTGAGAGGTGATGAGTTTTGTTTATTATTATTATTGGAATAATGAAAGTGCTCTAGGAGTGATTGGGGTGATGAATACACAAATGTGATTACACTGAATACCATAGATAGTACTCTTTGGATGGATTTATGCTTTATTAATATGTATTAATAACATTGAAAAATGCTTAAGAAAAGAAAAATAAGCATGTACAAAATAAAATAGAGAGATGGAAATGAATATTGCAGGGGAAGCTTAGAGAGATTGAGAGGTGAATATTAAGGGATACAGTTATTTTTCTGGTGTTTTATTATTACTATTAATATTGGAATAATGAAAATACTCTAATTGTGATTGAATTGGTGAATGCACATCTATATGATTATACCAAATACCATTGATTGTACATGCTGGATAGATTGCATGCTTTTTAAATATGTATCAATAAAACTTATTAAAATAAAAAGAAATACATCTGTCTAAATAAATCCTAAAGAGAACATTGGATTTTGTTGGGTTTCTAGACAATGATATATATTTAAGTGATCACACATTCTTTACCTTTTCCTCAGGTACAATTTGAAGAAGCTGCCTTTAAATACCCTAAACTAGACATAATGTTGTAATTCAAGTGAGTAACATCACTGCAAAATCATCTAACACACACATGTTGCTGCAATGTTATCATGGTTACTAACAGATCAAATGTCTCAGGAAAACAGAGCACCTAAACTTTTCAACTTGCACAATTTCAGCACTTGCTAGGTTATGAGCATTTATTTTCTTCCTTTTGGGGGTTTTCAGATTGGTCTTGCATTGTTTCTTCCCCTTCTCTTTTACATCCTCCTTCACGCCGAGGTCCTGCAGTTTAAGGGGTATGTCTGAGGCTCCACCTGGGCAGCTGAACCCTGGATGTCTGGGACAGCATTCCCGCGGCCTGCTCTCACTGAAGAGGTAAAGTTGGTGACCACTGCCTCTACTTCAGTCATTTCTAATGAATCTGTCCTTATACCAACATGCATCTCCTGATTAAGACCTATTTTTTCTAAGGCAGGTTTTAGGAAGAAATGCTAATGAAATTTCTCTCTGAACTCTCCTCGCAGGCCAGATTTTTTCAGATTAGAGACTTCACTAATTAGAGGATTCGCTACCTTTTCTGTCCCTTGTGTGGCCTCAATAACTTGTTGGTTTCAAGCTTCCCTCAGATTTCTCTTGCTCCAGTGCCTTTTCAGTATACCATGTCCTCAGCCGCATGCAGAGCTACCCGCCCAGACTGGGCGAGGCCCCTCACTCCTGCTTGCCCAGCACCTCTGGGGCCTGGAGCTGCGACGCGGGCTCTAGATTGCTGCAGCTTCACAGTCCACAAGGCTGCGGCCACGTCTGAGCTGCCAGACTAGGGCACAGCCCAGAGCTGGAGGTGAGGTGAGGTCGGAGGGAACTAATCTTCCGTGATCGTCACCGAACCCCTGTCCTCCCCGCCTGCCACTCCTGCTTGACAATATTTTGTGATAAATACCCAGAACTGCAATTAAAGTTCATATAATAAATATACAGTTTAATCATTTGTGGAACTGTAAGATCATTTTCAAAATCCCACTGATCAGTTAACATTCCCACCAGCAGTGTACAAGTGAACCCATTACTCTGCACCCTCTCAAATGTTTGTTGCTAATGTAATATATGATTCTAGCCATCTGTAATGTTATGAAGAAATTGTATTTTGCAACTGCATGGTCTAATGATAATTTTCACTTCTAAGGCATCACCCACGTTACCCTTGCCTGAGCGTAATGACAATTAAGAAGGCCTGCATGCTGCCTGCTGTCTTTATGTTGATTGTAGAGGAATAATTTACTTCATCCATTTTGTTCTTTGGCTTTCTGTTGTCATATCATACTGTTATCTTTCATTTTACCCTTTAATTTACCATCTTAATAATCTTCATTTCTACCACTACCTTTAGTATTTCTTGCAATTCTGGTCTTTTGGTAACATATTCTGTCAATTTTTGTCTGTGAAGACTTTAGTAATCTAGATTAATAGAGAAATGTACTTTGCTTTGCTTTTCATTAGGAGATAGGCCAATTAGTTGTTTATTCGGGATTTTGTTATGATTAATTCCTAGAAGATAGTCCCTAGCTAGTCAAAGCTTTGGCTTAAAAGCCTATTCAATAGATTTTAGAAAGTCTACTTCGTCCACTCAACTGGGACAGAACAGTCTTTCCATAAATACTGCTCAGAAAAATGGATATCTATATCCAAAGGTATAAAAGAAGGTCCCTACCTCACATCTTATACAAAAAAATTAACTTAAAATGGATCCAATACCTAAATATAAGAGCCAGGACCATAAAATCCCTTGACAAAAATATAGGGATGCATCTCCAAAATCTTGTGGTAGGAGGTGGTTTCTAAGACCTTTAACCAAAGCAGGAGCAACAAAAGAAATATTAGATAAATAGGGCCTCCTCAAAATTGAATTATTTTGTGCTTCAAAGGACTTTGATAAGAAGTTAAAAAGGCAGCATACTCAATGGGAGAAAATATGTGGAAACCATATATCTGATAAGGGTGTAATAGCCAGAATATATAAAGAGATCGTACAACTCAATGATAAAAAGATAATCCAATTAATAAATGTGCAAGAAACTTGAATAAACATTCATATCAAAGAGGAAATATAAATTTAAAAGAAACATGAAAAGGTGTTCAATTTCACTAGCTTTAAGGGAAATGCAAATATAATTCACAGAGATATATTTTTAAACCAATAGAATGAACACTATAAAAAAAAACCAGAAAATTACAAGAGTTTTATAGGTTGTAGAGAAATAGGAACAAAATGTTGGAAGGAATGTAGAATGGTACAGAAACTGTGGAAGGCAGTTTTGCAGTTCCTCAGAAGCTAAGTTTAGAAATACCATAGGATTTGACAATTCTGCTGCTAGGTATATACTCAGAAGAAATGAAATCAGGGACACAAACATAGATTTGCATAGCCATGCTCATTGGGACATTATTAGCAGTTGAAAAAAGTTGGAAACAACCCAAATGTTCCATCAACTAATGAAATGATAAACAAAATGAGGTATATAGATATGGTGGAATATTATTCAGCTGTAAGAAAAAATGTAGTCTTGATGCATGCAACAACTTGTGTGAACAGTTGAGGACATTATGTTAAGTGAAAAGTCAGACACAAAAGGACAAATATTTTATGATCTCACTAATATGAACTAAATAAAATGAGCAAATTCAAGAGTTTATATATAGATTATAGGTTAACAGAAGATAGAAAACTGTTTGATAACTGGGAGCAGATGCTTAATTTGAGCAGAATTTAAATAAGGTTTATTGTAATTGTTTGGAAAAGGAGAGAAATTATTGTAGCACATTATAGTGAATTTAATTAACAATGCTGTTATGTTTGTGATTGTGGTTGATACAGGAAGTGTATGTCACTAGAAGGAAAGGATCAGGATGAAACATGGACTGTATAATATTGTGAACCCTGTCATGGACAATGAATGTGCTTAATGTTCCAAATATAAGAATGTTCTTCTATGAACCAGAAAAAAAATGTATGTTACTATTAAAAGTTGTTAATACTAGAGTCATATATGGATAAAATACACCTAAGGAAAAGTATGGACTTTAGTTAATAATCTTATAATATTCTTCCAACTGTTATAACAAAGGTACCACACTAATGATAAATGACATTAATAGTAGGGTGTATTAGTCAGCCAAAGGGGTGCTGATGCAAAATACCAATAATCAGTTGGTCTTTATAAAGGGTATTTATTTGGGGTAAAGACTTACAGTTACCAGACCATAAAGTATAAGTTACTTTCCTCACCAAAGTCTATTGCCACATGTTAGAGCGAGATGGCTGCCAGCATCTGTGTGGGTTCAGGCTTCATGGATTCCTCTCTTCCCAGGACTTGCTTGTCTCCAGGTTCAGCTCCTTTGCTATCTCCACAAGGTCAGTTGTAGACTATGAGGCTCTTTAGGCTTTACCACTCTCCACAAGCCCAGGTGTAGACTATCAGGCAAGCAACTTTTTTCCTCTTCCTGGGGCCTTCTCTCTTCCCTCATAAGCAAGCTCTTCTGTGTTTTCACTTCCCAGGGCTTCATTTCTCTCTGGGCTGCAGCATCAAAACTCCAACATCAGAATGTGAACTGAAAAACTACTCCAATTCTGTCCTTTGCCATGCCTTTTATATTTGATTCCCCACTCACCAAGGGGTGGGGTTCAATGCTCTACTCATGTGGCCCAGTCAATGCCCTAATTAATCATGCCCAGATTAACAGACCAGATTACAAGCATAATCCAATATCTATTTTTTGAATTCATAACTATATCAAACTGCCAAACTACTACATGGGGTCTAGGTATATGGGGAGTTTTCTTTCTGGGGCAATGAAAATGTTCTAAAATTGATTGTGGTAATGAAAGAACAGCTCTGTGATTACACTAGGAGCAGCAGATTGTATACTTTGGATGGATTTTAAGGTGTATGAATAAAGCTGCCTTTAAAAACTATTATTCACAGACCTAAACTTGGTATATGAGTAATTTTACAGCTTTAGTAACAGAGAACTGAAGCTTTAAAATTTCTAGATGAAAATATATAAGAAAATCTTTGCTAATTTAAAATAACACATTTATATGGCTTTGATCCTCACCTTCCCTTTTTAAAGAAGATTTGTTTATTTATTTATCCCTCCATTTGTTGTTTTGTGCTCTCTGTCTGCTATCTGTGTGTTCTTCTGGTTCTACTTGTCTTCTCTTTAGGTGGCACTGAGAAGGGATGCTAGGACCTTCTGGAATGGAGAGAGGCACTCAATCTCTTGCACAACCTCAGCTCCCTCATCTTCTGCATCCTTATTGTCTCTCTTCTTGTGTCTCTTTTTGTTGCATCATCTTGCTGTACCAACTCTTTATATGGGCCAGTAATCCTGCATGGGCCAGCACTCCTGCATGGACCAGCACTCCTGTGTGAGCCAGCACTCCTGTGTAGTCCAGAACTCCATATGGTTCAGCTTGCCTTCCACCAGGAGGCCCAGGGAATTGAACCCTAGACCTCCTATATGGTAGACAGGAGCCCAAGTGCTTGAGCCACATTCACTTCTTGATCCTTGCCCCTTTTAACTTTCCCCCTTTTTAGTTTAATTTCCTTTTCTGTTTCCCATTTTGTTACTACTTCCTCTTTCCCTGAAACTTGACTAGTAGACAGCCAACAAACATTACAGAGAGTTCTTAAGATATATATTCCAACAGTTTCTGGAATAGGATTGTACCAAGAATCCTGAACATAAGCAATTTTTTTCAATATTCCAACTTCTTCTAAATTTTGAATTGATGATGGCAAAGAAGTAACTGGCCTGTATTTGTAGAGAATGGCTTTACAAGGAGAATTCATGCTAAGAGGCATGAAAGTGGAGCTTGTCCTAGGCATAGATTTGTTCAAGGATAGGAAATCCTGAACCCTGACAAGAAGCCTCTCACTCCTCAGCTTCCCTCAGCCCTTGCTCTAGGGTGGGCTTTTCTGCTCATGGGTCCTCAGCATTCTATGTGTACTAAAGTACTGCATATGTTCTGGATTAAAAAATTTTATCATACATATGACTAACACATTTTTTGGCAGTTTGTATCTTGTCTTTTCACACTCATAACATGATCTTTCACTAAGACAAAAGTTTTTGTTTTATCAGATTCCAATCTTTTTTTTTCTACAATGGGGTATGATTTTTGCTTTGTAGCTAAAAATTACAAAATCACAGTGATTTTGTCCTATGTATTTTTAGAAGCTTTCACACATTGTTTTATATTTTTCATTTATATCTATATACCATAATGGCTTAAATTGTATAAATTTTGAGATATGACATAATTTTCTTTTTTTGGTAAAAAGGCATCTTATTTGTTGAAATTATTATATATTTTTCCTTGTATTTTCTATTCACCTTGTCAGAAAGCATTTCACTGTTATCTCTATGGGTCTATTTCTAGGATTTATACTTTGTTAAATTGTTCAATTCTTCTTCCCTTTCACAAACTCCATAATCTCAATTACTATAGGTTTAAAAGAATAATTTAAAACTTATAACATAACTCCTACACATTTCACCTCCTGTTTGGAATTGTTTTGTGTATCCTTAGTCTGTAAACTTTCCATTTATATTTTAGAATAAACTTGTTTATATATTCAAAATTTTTGTGAGTTTTTCATTGGGATTTTGTTGTATCTATAGATCAAATTACTAAGAATTGACATCTTAATAATACTGACTCTTCTGCTCTATGAACATGGTATATTTTTCCATTGATTTAGATATTTTATTTCATTAGCATTTTTTCCACTGACAAATCCTGCACATATATGGTAGATTTATATATAAGACCTCTTTATTGGTGTTATGAGAAATGCTATTGCACCATTTTGCAGTCTCATCAGTGATATATAAATGTAATCATTTTTAGACATCCTCACAAATGCTTCATATTGTTGGTTCTATTGGGCTGGTTGTGCCATTTCTTGTGCTCTTAATTTTCTTTCCAATTGATAAGACGTTGGCAGTCTTTTCATGTGTTTGGTTGCTATTCTTGAGTCTTTGGTTATGATATGTCTGTAGTTTCTTGTCTCCAAAATTTTGTTGCATTGCCTTGTTTTTGTTTAATATTAATTTTCTTTCTGTATTCTTTATTGAAAGTTCTTTAAGAGTGTACATTTTTGTCAAGAGTAAAATGTGAGTTTTCTTTAGAAATATCCAAGTACAAACAATGAAAACTTATATATCTAAGATTCTTAAGAAAAGTTTGGAAACCACTAAATTCCTCTGAGAATATTACTAATACATTTTGAATTTTATTCCTTGAGATATAAATTGTCTGAAATTTTTACATCTTTAATATTCAGATGTTCATAGTTATTTTCTTTTAATTTTTTAAAAATGAAATAGCTCCACCTTCTTATTATTTTCCCTGGAAGACAGAGTATTAAGCAATAGGTGGGTAGTACATCCTAAATGAAACTAGTGTGATGCACCCAGTTTCAAAGGTACTTTTCACTAACAAAAGGGATTTATATACCTGGATGATTTTACTTTTAACCATATTTTGTTTCTTCACACCAATACAGCAACTACAAAAAAGCATACTGAAGCAGAGAAAATCACCATGCTATATACTTTGATACAGAAGCTTGCGATCATATTACCAATTAGGTAATTATATAAAAAAAATTAACTTTCTATAAAACTGTTGATAGGTTACACAGTTTAAGGTATATAATACACTTTAAAACATATTCTCAAAATTTTACATCTAAAATATTTTTAAAAAGAGTTCATCTAGAAATATAAATATAGCAAGACAGATATAATATGAATGAGTTCTGTATTTTTAACGGCAGTGAGACTTTTCTATTTGGTATAATGTACTCAATAACTTGGCAACAGGGAAAAACTATCTAAATGCATTTCCAACCAGCAATTTAAAAATTCCTAACAGCTACTGTGTAAGTAGTATCATCCACTCTAACACATATATTTTGACCTCATACTTGAAAGTATTTTTCCACAAATGGCAGTTACTGTGGCCATTTGCCAGACATAGAACTAAAAATGATCTAGCAAATAAGAACAGCAAAGAAAATCAAAGCACACTCTAACTTTTTAATAACTTTTCCTTGTGGTGACCTTCTGTGATGTATAGTCCAGAAACCACTGTTAAATTTAAAATAGGAGGGCTTAAGATCCTTGTCTTTCTTTAAGGTGCTACATGATGCAGCAAAGGACTGGTTCTGGAATATTTCACAGGTAGCTTTCTTTTTAGAAAAACCAAGTATTTCTTCTTCCAAAAGTTTTCTCTTTTTCTCAAGCTTCAGTCTCTTCATGGTGAATTCTTTTAAGGTGCTTATATTTGGCCTGTACCTCTCTTTCAGCTTCTTTCTATATGTCTTCTTTCTCCTTTACTCACTGCACAAACATCTGCCTCATCTCTTCCTCCTTCCTCTGATGCTCAACATAGATTTCATGTCTTTTGGCTTCTTAGGTCTCTTGAAGACTGACAGGCTTGTGCTCTTAACCTGTGTCTTTAAATCCCATTTCCTCAAGTTTGCAATGCCTATAAAGTTCATAATGTCAAGTGTGGGTTTGTTCTCTCAGGTCCTCCATATTTGTGCAAATGAAGATTTCCTGGAGCTTTACAAGTCACGATGGTTTTCATTGTCTACTTGTACAACACTTCAAGGGTCCTGAGGAGCTTTGCCATTTTATTTCCAACTTTTACCTCTTCCATATTTCCTACAACAGGAAATGGTAAATGCCTATTCATTGAAGCATTGATTTTAGCAATAGTTTCATCATCTGTTGGGAGCTGATATATTAGGTGAGCATTGTTAACCAATTCACCCATGAGCTTGATCTTAAACTTCTGAAATTCAGTTTTAGAAATTTCATCTGCTTTGGCAATTACCAGTATAATGCTGACATTAATGTCAAGCCTCTTCATGGTTAAGAGATCAAGGGTCTTCAGTGAGTTGGCCTGTAGGTGAAATGAAGTAAAGTCACACATTCATGCAAAAATCATGGCAGTTAAAGAGAGAAAGTTTAATCTTCAATTATTTTTGGAGATGGGCCTTGAAATGAATGTCTATATACTCAAGTATAAGTTGATAACTCTCTTCTTTGTTTATTTCATCCCTAAATCCCACTGTATTCACAGTGGTCAATTTTAATTGAACATTATTTTCCTGGAGTTCATATGTCTGAGCTTTAAGTCTAACCTGTGGACAAAAATATGAAGATTCACTGCTTTCTAAACTAGTATTAAACAATGTGTCAATCAGCATTGATTTTCCAGTGCCAGTTTCCCCTACACAGAGAATATTAAAACAGAAGCCTTGTTGACTGGATCTATTGACCAGCTGATCAGGCAAATTTTCAAAACCAACACGGGAAGACATAGTTAATAAATGAATGTTTTTTTTTTCATTTTAGTTTCTGTTCATTATCAAATACTTGTGAGGATGTACAAGTTGCTTTTGTTAACATGTGTGACTGAAAGAGGAGGTGCTGCTATACCTCAGAGGAGGAAAAGTTCCCAATCAGGAGCAGCATGTATTGCAGGAAGAGGGGCCAGTCAAGGCCAAGGTCTCAGCACCTGTGGAGAGGAGGGCCCAGGAAGGAAGGAGGGGAAGGAAGCATGGGGCCTGGAGGATAGGGATGTAACCTGCAGAGCAGGGGTACGCTTGGAGCACCAGGCATTGGCCAGGGCATGCCAGGGAGGCAGTGGGTGGGGCCATTAATGTACATTTTATATATATTTATACACATAAATATATATACATTATTTCCTTGTAGGTAGTATAAGCATTTATATATATATATATATATAACTTAATTGTCTTCTTGCAATTGGTTGGTTCCTATTCATTTTCTTAAATGAAACATTCAAACAACTTGTTTAAAATTTTTGAATAAATGTAACTTAACACTTATTTTTTAATAATTGTTTCTTATGGCTTTCTTTCTCACACATAAGGGAGTTTTGTTTTATCCAATGTCACACATATATTTTTCCATTGACCTATATATCTAAGCCTATTCTGATAACACAATATTGATTATTGCAGCCACATAAAACAATTTAAAATAACATTCTTCTTTTTATTCTGAATTTTGCAAGCAGAAAAGTTCAGATGCTGAAAGGAATCCTGACCTGGGCCTGAATTCCAATTTCTTGATGGATCTGGAGTACACCCTACACGTTAGAATCTTCTTGGAGGACCTACAAGGGAGTTTTGTGTCCAGCATCACACTGTCTTCCCATCAATGAGTCTCCTAAGGAGTAGTACACATCGATGTCATCTGAAGTCACAGAGCTCATGTACATTGAAAACTTGTCCTTGGAATGTCTCTGGAGATGGAGCTGGGGCTCTGTAATAATGGGTTTTTCTTTGTGAGTCCAGAATAAGCTCTTTTCCCCATCCACTGCAACATGTTCCTTGAGAGCTGGTGAATCCAATACCAATAGAAATTACTCATTGTCATAGAGTAATAGAAACATCTGGTGAGGGATAGGGTCTCCAAACCCTTCAATACCCCTGGGGTCTACTCCTGTAGATGTACCTGGGGCAAGATACCTGGGTACAAAGAGAACCATTCCCTGTCATTCATGTGCAGTCAACAATCACACACAGACACACAGAGACTCATGTGGGAAATTCACAACGGTTTATGACTGATACACACACACACACACACACACACAAGGTTTTTTAAGTTATTTGAACATATTTGTCTAGACTAGTATATCCAACATATTGGATCCCTCATATATAGTTGCTAATGTATGCTTATTGTTTGTTCAGTTCCTCATGTATAGGCCTTGCATTCCTTTCCATTAAATGTCGTATAATTTTTTTTATTTCACATCTACATATGTAAAATATTCTATTGTGCCCTTCAAGAAATTTATCCTTCTCTGCACTTAGAGACAGATTCTCAGTCCTTGTGTTTGATGGCTCCTGAATGCACACTTTAAAATGGAAGATATGTCCCTGGGCTCCTACTACCTTCATCTCACTGTGTTATGTACATTGGTGAATGGCTTTTCCTTGGATATAATGGAGCTCAGACAAAAGACACCAGCTTATTGGACATGTCATGGGAGACAGTTTCTTATGGTATTTTCATTGTTTCCAGCTGCTTTTGCCTGGAGGGCAAATTCTGGGGGGAATAGCATGCTAGAGAGGACTTTCTCACCTTTGTTTTTCCTAGATTAAACAGCACCAAGGACCCATGGATGGAGCACAGACCAGCTGCAATGTACCCTGGGGAGAATGTCAAGTAGGGTGCTAAGAGCCTCTTCCAGAGCTCCCAAAAACTGAGCTTCTTGGCCTGCCCAGCAACTGCAGCCCTTCAACTACCTTTGCCTCACCACCATAAGGAAGCATAGCATCTTTAAGTCTCTTCTGCCAAGGAGTTTGTCTCAGCAGTTTGAAACAATGGCCACATTTAGAGCTGGGCCCCCAGTGATCTGAAGCCCCTAGTGAAAAGCCATGGACAGTGATCAGCTGTGCCAATGCCTGGTCTTGGGAAAGTGATTTTTTTTGGCCCTTTCTGTCAGTAGCCATCCAACCAGGGACTGGCCCCATGGCAGGAAATCATTTTTAATCCCACTGCACTGTTTTTTGAAACTTTTTGGAAGAAAATATATTCATATATATCTGAAACTTCTCTTTTCATCTGCAATGACTTTCAAACTGCACATTCCCCTCTCAGTACTAATTTCCATCTGTGTGATCATTGTTGACCAATTCATTATTGAGATTTTGCTCTGAATCAAGTATGGGGGAGAGCTGGGAAGGAGTAATCAGGGTTCCCATCACTTGAGCTCAGGGTACAGGGACTAATGTAGAAGGAAATTATGTAGTTGAAAACAGAAGACAACACTGGGTTCAACACTGGTGAGATATAGGGGAGAGGAGAGATTGGGCAGGGATCAGGACTTTGTCCAGCTGTTTCTCACAATCTACATGATTTCTTACAGTGGAAGCAGAGAGATGTGCTAGGGCACATCCCACAGGGCTGCTACCACTGACCCCACCCAGAACATGACCCAGGAGGGCTTTGAGGGGATTTAATCTCTGTACTTGTCTCCCTGCTTCATTGGGAAACCTGAGAACTGCATCCTGCCCTGCAAGAAGCTATTTCTCCAGCCAGGTGACTACTGGTCTTCTAGAGAACAGTCCCAGGGAGAACAGGAACTGTCATGGGGCAGAGATTCAGAGTGACTGATCTACCCACATGGGACATTCTGTGTCTGTCTGATAGAAAGGGACCATGCATGATAGAGTGTGCCTATCTGAGGGAAGGGACCCCTATGTGAAGTGCATTTATGTCTGATTGAAGGGGCCCATGTGGGAGCAGTGTATGTCTGTCTGAGGGAAGGGGGCATCTGTGGGGGAAGATGTGTTTTGTGTGGGTAAAGACACCCACATCATGATAGATATGTGTCTTTCTCAGGGAAGAGGCCCATATGTAGAGGGGTGTGTGCTTCTTTGAAGACAGTATGATTAAGCACACAGAGAGCATGAAATGAACTAGGCTGTGGGAAATCTCCATAAAATGGGATGAGAATCCACAGGATGGTCTGTCATCCGATGAGATTAAAAGAGGGTTTATGGAAACCTGGTGAAGGAAAGGCTCCTATTGACTGGTAGCATTTCATCTGCAAGCATAGGATGTCATTTCCTCCTTCCTTGCCTGCAAAGAATATGTGAGAAATCAGAGCCACAGAGAACAAAAGAAGTGTCCTGGGGGGGGGCAGCTGAGGGTTAACAGGAGAAAAAAAACACTGATCTCAACAGAAAACCCTTACCTAGAACCTTTTGTACTTGCTTCTGGGATGTTGACCCCATAGGAAAGGTCTTGAGTGCCTGCTGCAGCTCAAGCCCCTCTTCCAGCAGGGAAGGTTTGTGTCTGGGCTCACACCAATTTCCTCTCACTGTGTCTCTTGCACAGTAATACATGGCCATATCCTTGCTAGTAACAGAGTTCAGCTGCAGAAAGAACTGGTTCTTGGATACGTCTCTGGAGATGGTAACATGATTCTTGAGGGATGGGTTGTGAAATAAGTTTGCATTTTGATTGATGCACCCAATCCACTCCACACTCTTCCCGGAGTGCTGGCAAATCCAGTACCAGTCATAACCAGTGGTAATGGAGTAACCAAAAACAGAGCAGATGAGGGAGAGATTCTGGAATGGTTTCACCAACCCTGTTCCTGACTCCTGCAGCTGCACCTAGGACATAACACCTGAGGACAAGGAAAACCATCCCCTATCAGTCACATGCAATCTCAGGATCCTCATCAACCCATATCTGGCATCTGAGACACTCACCTTGAGGATCTCCTACCAGACAGAGAAGAAGAACCAACTTCATCTTCTAAACCACAAACCTAATTTCCCCCGTTACCTCCAGCCTTGTTTGAGGAAACAGATAGCTAGCTCCCATAGCCCAAGAGTGGAATATTACCTTTGAGCTTGAAGAACATTTGTATGTGGGAGAGCATGAACCATATAAGGGGAGAGGGACTCATGTCATGCTTCCACAATTCCTTCTTGGGCTCCACTTATCTTAAACTCACCAGGAGTATGAGTCTGGGATCAGGGAACACTTGGTCTACTGAGCATATTGGGCTCATGTCAAAGAATGATCTTGCTTTTCTGATCCCACATCTACCTTACTTCAAACTCTAACTTTCTCAATCACTTATTCTGCCCCAGTGAAAATCACACTGCTACATAAGTTACAGTCCATTCTAGCTCCAAGACGTCTTATGTTTTTCTTATTGTTGACAATATCATATGATGTAAACCTAAGTAAGAACAACAGTTATACTTGTTCCCACAGATAGTCCAGAAACCATCTGTTTTTTTCTTTACACAGTGATGCCTCTTTGTTCTTACCTCAATATCCTTTGGGATTTGTACTAGAAAATGATCTTCATCTACCTCCACTTCTCCATCATACATAATAATCACCCAATCCCATGACCCAATGTCAGGGAACAGGCCCAGATTGTGGAAGTGATTCTATTGGACAAAAACTCTTAGGGAGGAGGTAACACATAGAGAAGCTGGATTCTGTGTCCCAAAATGGACAAAATCTTCACTCTGCAGCAACTCAGAGATCCAGGAATCTGAAAAAGAGTCTGTCTGGATATCACACTTTAAAAACAGACAGAATGACCAGAAAATAAAATGAGTCAAGGTACAAAGAGTAATAAGATCCTAAATATACAATTATTTGTAATAAATATTAAATTATTACAAGTATTGGCTTCTATGATCATGGGGGACAGGTTAGGCAAGTTTGAAATCTGTATGGCATGCCTGCAGGCTGGAAACTCTTGGGCAGAAACTGACACTTCAGTCCACAGGCACAAATTCTTCTTCCTCAGAGAAATTCTAGTTTTGTTTTTAAGGTTTTTCCATTGATTGGATGAAGCCAACCAAGAATATCTAGCATAATCTCCGCTACTTTAAGTCAACTGACTGTAGATATTAATCACAGCTACAAAATACTTTCACAGCAACACCTAAGTTAGTGCTTGATTGAATAACTGGGTACTTTGGCTGCATCAAGTTGACATATAAAACTACCATCAGAGACCACCTCTTGACAACTTGGCATCCACACACATCTTCTTAAACCATATTTATTCTCTAAATAAAGACAATAACAAAGACATACTTCCACCTAACATGACACAACTATCCTGTGTACAACTAAAAGTCTTTGGAGGATGGTCATGTTTCTTGATACCATGTAGCTTAAATATTGTGATGTAAAGTTTACTATTATTAATATATCTTTTGTTAAGTGATAAGGGGATAATAGGGGGAGGAAAGCCAAAAAATTATGTATCTATGTCTGTCTGTTTATCTATCTTTCTTTTCCCTCCTCTTCCTCCTCCTCCTTCTTCTTCTACTTCATTTATATATAAACATATTCATAACAAAATAAAGAAGAAATACTCATTATAATCATACTCCTTATTTTGACAACCAGTCACATGGTTGTAGCTGGAATTCAAAACTATCTTCTTCCACTACCCAGTCCATATTCCCTTTGCCCTCAGCAAGCACTTCAGCTGGTAATAGTTCTTTGCATAGTGTGGTAACCCAAACTTTCATTCTTGAAAGGTCTGGAAAATTATCAATCCTGCCTAAATTGAGTTTTTTTTTTTTAAATAAATCTGTTTTATTGTTACATACTAATAATAAACACATTAATCATAAAATAAAATTAAAATTTTATATTCATCTCAATAAGTGCATAAAAGTCTTTCTCAGAATTACCAGGGACCCCTGGGTAAGCTTCCCATCAGGGGACCCTATGTTTTTTTTGTAAATTCCCCTGTTCAATTTTAGAATGCTCCCCTACTTTCCTAGTTTGACAAGAGTTTGTCTCATGGTTTGATGTTTGCATCTCCTGCCTACCCTGGGTACTGGTGTTAACAAGTACCTCAGTATGCAACCCTGTGTCCTCACAGCTCAGGGGTTCATCTGTAATACACCTGGCACTGGAGGATAATTCATGAGGCTGTCATGAGACCTGGTGGCTATTCTGAGGATGATGTACTCACAAGTGCCAATCCTGCCCACATATCCCAGTCTCTTGCCAGAAAGCTGGAATTCTGAGAATACAATGGAAAAGGGGCCGGTTATCTCACAGGTTATGCTAGTGTTCTGGAAGGGCATCCTTGCTCCTGGGCTGGATCCCAGGAAGTGCACCTGGGCGTTCACAACCAGGAACAGGAACTCTCGCTCCCTAATACAAGATACACTGAGAAGAGAGGTATTTCCCAATCAGAAGAGGTAGAAGCAGATGGAGATATCCTCAGCTTCCCAGGATGTCCTGGAATGTGAGGACTGAGCAAAAGTCTGAAAGGCACTGGGCTTCCAGAAAGGATGTCACACCAGCTCTTCCTGCAGAAACCTGTGGTTTTGCCTAAGGACTAAGTGTGTAAATAAGTTCTTCCTGTTGACCATGACTTCTTCACAGAAAACTAAGTTTGGTGCTTGACATTTTATTTACAGGAAAATACTTGAAATTTTAGTATAAAAGAATATATAGATAAATGATTGATTAATACATCCATGAGAAATTATAAAAAAAAAACTTTAAGTCTAAATGGTTTTAAGGATGCTCTTTGGACAAGGGAAAAATAAACAATATGAGTCTGTTATTTTATTATATATTTTAATATCTTCTAAGGTATACATTAAAAAACTGTTTTCTGTGTGTGAGTGGCATCTCATGTAATAGCATCAGAATTTATAAGTGATTTGACACAAGTCCAGGGACCTTGTCCTTGATGCTATGAAGCATGAAGAGAACAAACTGAGAACTAACTGCTGACTCTCAGGCCACTCCAGGGTTTCCCTCTTCCTGACCTGCCATCTGAGGACACAAGCTCTCCATGATGGTGGGAGAAGGTTATTTTTCATGTACATACTCAGGGGATTTACTTAAATTAAGAGATTTAACTGCACAAAGTCAGGTGAAAAAAATTTTGTTTAAGCTTTCAGCCATATCCAGTAGAAAGTGCAGGGGTGAGGAACCATAAACAGATATGTAAAAACATTTTTTAAAATCATTAGATTGTTTGAATCTTGAACACAAAAAGAGCATTGCTGAGAAAAGACTCAATGTCAGTTCTCTGGGGGATTGATTCTTGTAAAGAAAGAAGTGGGAATCCCAGGAAAGGCCAGGGAAGCCCTCCACAACTCTTCTCTGAGCTTGCTCCTGGGGTTGCCCCTGTGTGACCCCTGGTGGTCCTGAGCAGCCCCTGCAGCCCAGCTCACTCCTGTGCCCTGCAGGGGATGTTTGTGTCTGGGCTTACCCTGACTTCCTCTCACTGTGTCTGCTGCACAGTAACATGTGGTTGTGTCCTCAGCTGTCAGGCTACTCAGCTTTAAATAAACCTTGTTCTTGGAAGTATCTCTGGTGATGCCAACTTGGGATTTAAAAGTTGGGTTATAGTATGGTTTTCCATCATACCCCATGGTACCAACCCATTCCAGCCCCTTTTTCTGGAGCTTGGCAGATCCAGCACACACTATTGCTGGTTAAATAGAATCCAGATACTGTGCAGGGCTTCACCAGGCCAAGTGCAGCTGCACCTGGGACAGGACACCTGAGGACAAGGAGAACCACAGGGAGTCCTATTCTCAGATGCACTATTTTCATGCATGTTGTAGAATGCATCCAAACTTCATCCCTCCTTACAAATGAAATATATTTCATTGTATGTGTATACCAAATTTTCTTTATACATTTATCTGTTTTTGGACACATGGATTGCTCCCACCTTTTAGCTATTGCAAATAATACTGCTTTAACATTGGTGTACAAATATAGGTCTGAATTCCTCTTTTCAATATTTTTTAGTATATACTGAAAAGTGTGATTTCAGGCTACATAATTTAATTTTGTGTGTGTATGCTCCCACAGCATTCATTTTTCTTTAGTCAAACCACAGAAATCAACACTGACCACTGAACTAGTTAATAAGCTTCATTCCAGCCCTGGGGCATGAACTTCCCCTGAGCCCAAACACATATCTGAGACCACCAAAAATACCACCCACACACTTCATGTAAAACCACAAGTTTGTCCCAAAGGATAAGATAAACATAAAAATGTCCTATAACCCCAAGGCCTTTTCATGGACTTGCTTTAAACTAATCAAACCTTGACTCCCATGGGGAATCTATTAATACCCAACACTGTCCCATATAAAAATATAATAACTCTGGTCTACTTTCTCAGCTTGAGAGCTGTAAACTGTTGGATGACCTACCTGAGATTATTGCATTTCCTGTCAGCACCTCGTGATGCTCACCTCTTCTTGGGACCTGCGAGTAATGAACTATCTTTTCTCAGCATTATGGACTCAGGTTACCATTGTGCTGCACCTGACCTCCACCTGGACCTTAATCCATCTTAACTAATTGAAACAAGTAGACATTAGATGGTGTCGTTCATGACCATGGGAAATGAGGAATAAAGACTTTTGGCTGCTCTCAGCTTGGCTTTCTCAGAGAGCTAACACTGGGAAAGTTCCATGGCTTTCTGACTGACATGCATGTTACATTTTGTTGCTGCCTGTTTCCTCTACCAGGTGTTGCCTAGACTTCCCACTCCCAAATTAATGGTCCTATAGTTCTACTTTCTCCTCAGGATCTGCTAATCCTAGTATGGCAAGAGATGAGACCCTGTGGTTTTAAGTGCTCCCCCCAAAGGGGAATACTATTGTTGGTTGACACTGACACTGTGTCATTGAGTAGCATTGGCTACATAAGGAAGGCTTCTGATGGGCACAACAGTAGAAGCCTGAAACACAGGAGACAGGCATCTCTTGCCTGGAGCTTTGACTCATGAGTGAAGTGGCTGGGACTGAAAGAATGTGGGGAAAAAGTGAGAGGGATAGACCTCTCAGCAACTGGTCCACAGCAGTTGAGATACTGCTTTGGGAGACTCCAACCACTTTCTATGGGCCATGTGTTAGGGTCTTAACACATCCCTTGTTTGAAGAGGTAGCCTCTCCATTGGAAGCATAATGGCACCCCCCATACAATGGTGATGCAAGGGTCTGCAATCATTTTCTACTGTCTCCGTGCTGTTACTCTTTCTTCCCTGACCCTTTGGTCTAAAGAGGATCTAACTTCTTGTGAGAGACAACTAAGGAATTATTGTGTAAGAAGTGGGTCTGTGCATAATGTACCAGCACCCCCTAAGACACCAGAGTAAGTTCCTAAATTGCTTGAGAAATACAAGACTCAAATGAAATATTCATGGGCCCTACTCAGTGCTGCTGTTTATCAGCAGGACATGGACCTGATGTTGGGCTCTCACCATCTGGGGCAATGTCTAATGATCCCACCAACACCATACATGTAAAAACAAACCTCAAGCCCCATGAGGTTGATTGGCACTCCCTAGAGGGAGAAAAGGTTGCCTATGAGTGCAATCTACAGGAATCACAAGTGTTTCCCATCACCACAAATAACAGCGAGCAGGGCCACAATTAGGCAGCCCAAATTGGAAAGTAAAACTTAAACTTTTGATTGGAGATTTAAAACATTCTTAAAGATTTTGTTGAAGGGGACAAAAAGAAAGGGTGTATTGGTTGATGTGAGTCTTTAAGTTTGAATTGAATTTGGCACTCTTATTCAAGAAAATGAAGCAATGGACTGGCATCACAAAGTCTATGAGCCACTCCCCTATTGACTTAAATATTTATAGCATTAAAAAGTAAATAAAGCCATACCTGTCCATAGTGTGTATATCTGCCAAGACATATGCCCACTGGCAGTCAAATAATGAGGACCAATTTTTACTTAAAAAGATTGAGATTAGGCAATTGCTATAAAATTTCTTTGAACATTCAATCAAGAGACCCAGAGTTAATCTTCCAACCTAAGAAGGCTTCTATTTGAGACCAAGCAGTGGAAAATTTTCTTGCAAGGCATCCCCACCCCTCAACTTACTGGGGGAATTGCTTAACCATTTTGGCAAGGCTCAAAGTATCCATGAGATTGTAGATAAGATGATGTCATTGGCACAATATAAGTGTGACTCATGTCAGTCACAATTCTTTGCCTATCAGGCCCAGGGTGCCACCCTTGAGCAGGGCACTTGACTGCTCCACTGGAGGGCTCGGACACTTTCTCCTGCTTATCAAACACCCAGTCCCCAGCCCACTTAGGAATTGTGACAATTTGAACAAATCTTATTGAACAGCTACCCTGAGTGATGCTTTAGCCTCATCACCTGCAATAAGATCAAATTCTTGGTTTTATGTCAAATGGAATACCCATGGAATTGCCCCTGCCAATCAAGGCAATAAATCTGCAATATTGCCTGAAACAAGGTCTTGGGGAGCTCTTGCCTGTAATTCAAGATCTCCTCAAAGAAGGAATCTTATACCTATCATCTCCCCCCCCCATACAATCACCCTATTCATCCAGTTCTTAAAGCATCCACCAATGAAGGGCAATTAACTATCAATTATACCAACCTTAATGCACAAATCATGACCATCTAAGCTCCAATTCCTAACATTATCTAATTAATAAAATATATGCACACAAAAGCAAGGGTAATTACTTTACTCTGACTTATTTGGCCAACCTGATTTACTGAATACCAGTAAAAAAAAATAAAGTACCATGAATAAAAAAAAAAAAAGAAATCCTAACCCCTCAAGACCTTAGCAAATGCTCTTTATTAAATTGTAAAAAAAAAAAAGAAAAATGCTTTATGCTACTTGTGAGATTGGAATGATAAATGAATTTACTAATCATCTTGATTTACTTGAACTTCCATTTTTTTCCAGAGAGTTATAAGAAGAAACAATTTAGCTGAAGCAAGCTGACGTATCATTAATCTTTGTGGCACTGATTAAAAAAACTCTTCCCCAGCCTGAGAGGAAGAACTGCAACAAATTTCAAGCTGACCCCACCAAGGCCTGCTGATCTTCACCAGATAGCTACAATCCTACATCCACATCCTGCTTGCTGATTAACAAACTGGACCTCAAGGACACCTGGCCAAACAGACCCCATAGCCCCTGTAGTCCACACAGCTCATGGAACACACATACTAACCATAAATCATTTCCCCTTTTTCCCTCCCCATTCCTCACACCTCTCCTTTGTCTCAGCCATATAAGCTGCTCTTCCAGCTCAACCCTTTGAGCAGAAACCTCTTTTGGTGCTGCTCCTGCATTAATGCAACTTTAGCTAAATAAACTTGCTCTGAACCCCTTCTTAAAGTCTGTTTTATTTTCAGAACAATATATTTAATGCTGGCACTTTCTAAATGTCAACAGACTATCAAGTTACTCTGAAGAAGTTCACTGAAAGACCTAGCCACACTCACTCATTTACAGGGACAAGGCTGGGCAACAGCAATCCCCATAAAATACAAGGATTGTCAAATTCTGTCAAGTACATGGACATCATCTGGTCTAAGAGGGAAGAGAGATTCCTAACACTTACAAAGCCTCCTGCAGACACTAAGACACAAGTTAAGACCTATTAGCCTTATTCATGTTCTACTTCTTGGTCCCTCAACCAAGTCTAGCCTACTCCTCTGACATCTTCAACAACGTAAGTCCTCCTACCATCTCAGACAAGAAGGTGGATGTAGCAAAGATTTGGGAGCACCAGCAACTACTGCACATTAGAAGGCCTTCACCTATGCATGCATTACTCCAAGCAAGGTGATCAGACTTATTTTAAGTAATGGTTGGATCCCGACTTCCTTACCCCTGAGGGACAGCTAAAGGAGCCCCACATAGAATTTGACTTACATCTTGCCTCTGATGATCTTGCCATTGGGTTTTAATGACCTTCTGTTCCATCTCACCTTCAGTATTGACCTATCTATGGCAAGAGATGTTAATAATAGTACACATGCCTCCATTATTTATTTATTTTTTAATTATTGAAATATATCATTCATACATGGACATACATAAACAATAAGTGTATAGTAATAGTTGTGAACTTACAAAACAAACACATATGACATCATACAGGGCTCACATACCTCACCCCACTATCAATACCTTACATTGTTGTGAAATATTTTTACCTAATGATTAAAGAGCATCCCAAAAATATTACTACTAACCAAAGTATTTCCCCTAACCCACCCTATTATTTTTTTTATATCATTTATACATGAACATACATAAACAATAGGTGTATAGTAAAAGTTGTGAACTTACAAAGCAAACATTCATAACATCATACAGGGGTCCCATACCTCAACCCTCCATCACTTTGCATTGTCATGAGACATTTCTTACAAATTATGAAAGAATATTGTCAAAATCTTATTACTAATTATATTCCTTTTCTTACATTTGGTGTATTTTTCCCCTAAGCCACCCTATTATTATTTTTTAAATATATTTTTATGACAGAAATTGTACACTTACAAAACAATCATTGACATGTGCAGAATTCCCAAACAACACCCCTCTATCAACACACCACACTGTGGTGGAATATTTGTTACAGACTATGAGATATCATCCGACTATTACCAGTTCCACAGCATATATTTGACAGACATTTTCCATATTCCCCCATTATCATCAGAGTACATCTTTGGCATAGATGCAAGGATATTACATTATTACTGTTAACTACAGTCCATAGGTCACTCCAGTTGTATTTTTCCCATGCTTCTCCACATTCCCACCACACTGCAATAGTGATGTACATCTGCTCTAGCTCATAAAGGACACTTTTGCATCTGTATCATCAAACACTATTCTCATCTACCTCTGGGTTTACTGTGATATTCAGTCCCTAGATTATTCTCTAGCTGTCTGTCAATTAGCATTTACATCCCTAGACTATCATTTTCAGTTGCATCCCCATTTATAAACCAGCTGTTACTCATGATAATGTGTTACCATCAACTCTGTACATTTCCACACTTTTACAGTAAAGCTAATTAAAACTTCTACATACATTAAATATCAGTAGTCTATCTCAGTCCTCCTCTTATCTCCTTTAAGAATCCACCACCTATCACCAGGTCTTGAAGATATTTTTCTACATTTTCTTCTAGAAGTTTTATTTTTCTTGCTTTAATATTTAGGATTTTTATTCATTTTGAGTTAATTTTTGTACAAGGTGTGAAATAGGGGTCCTCTTTCCTTCTCTTGCTATGGATATCCAATTTTCTCAGCACTATTTATTGAATGGACTGTTCTGCCTGAGGTGGGTGGGTTTAACAGGCTAGTCAAAAATCACTTGACCATAGATGTGAGAGTCTGTTTTTTAACTATCCATTCGGTTCCATTGGCCTATGGGTCTGTCTTTATGCCAGTACCATGCTGTTTTTGCCACTGTACCTAGGTAATACTACTTAAAGTCTGGAAATGAGAGCCTTCCAACTTTGCTTTTCCTTTTTAAGATGTTTCTGGCCATTCAGGACCCTTACCCTTCCATATAAATTTGATAATCATGTTTTCCATTTATTTTTTAAATGCTGGTGGAAATTTTTGTCAGGATTGCATTGAATTGATACATCAATTTGAGTAGAATTGACATCTTCATATTTAGTCTTCCAATCCATGAACATGGAATGTTTTTCCAATTATTTAAGTCTTTTTAAAATTTCTTTTAACAATGAGTTATAGTTTTCTGAATATGATTGCTTTACATCATTGGTTAGTTTATTCCTAATATTTGGGTTTTATCTGTCATATTTATTTTCACCACTCTTTTGACACTTTTACTTACTTTTATTGATATAATCTTCATTTCTAGATTCTTTTCCAGGCCTCTCTCTCCTGTCTTTTCTTTTCAGGCTGTAGCCCACCCTCTAGTATTTCCTACAAAGCAGATCTCTTGGTTACAAACACTCTCAGTTTCTGTTTATCTGTGAATATTCTAAACTTGCTTTCATTTTTTGAAAGACAATCTTGCCAGATATAAGATTCTTGGTTGGAAGTCTTTCTCTTGCAGTATCTTAAATATATCATACCACTGTCTTCTTGCCTCCATAGTTTCTGGTGAGAAATCAGCAGTTAATCTTATTGGGTATCCCTTATATGCTATGCATTGCTTTTCTCTTTCTGCTCTCAGAGTTCTCTCTTTGTCTTTGGCATTTGACATTCTGATTAGTATGTGTCTTGGAGATGGTGTATTCAGATTTTTGGGGGTGGGAGTAAATCATGCTTCTAGGACATGGATATCTATGTCCTTCAATAGGGTTGGGATATTTTCTACCATTATTTCTTCAAATATTCATTGTGTCCCTTTTCCCTTCTCTTCTCCTTCTGGGACACCCATGATACTTATGTTTGCACATCTCTTGCTGTCCTTTAGTTCCCTGAGACCTTGTTCAAGTTTTTCCAATCTTTTCTTCATCTGTTCTTTTATATGTTCACTTTCAGAGGCCATTTCTTCTAGCTCACCAATCCTTTCTTCTGCCTCCTCAAATCTGCTATTATATGATTCCAGTGTATTTTTTATTTTATTTCTTGCACCTTTCATTCCCATAAGATCTGCTATTTTTCTATGAATGCTTTCAAATTCTTCTTTGTGCTTATCCAATGTCTTTTTAATATCCTTAATTTTTTTAGCCATCTCATTGAATTTATTAAGATTTGTTTGAACATCTATGATTAGTTGTCTCAAGTCCTTTAGGTCATTTGGAGGCTTATCTTGTTCCTTTAAGTGGGCCATATCTTCCTTTTTCTTGCTGTGGATTGTAATTTTTTGTTGGTGTCTTGGCATCTGGCTTGCTAGAGTATTATTCTGGGTGCAGTTTTTCTCTTTAGTTTAGGGCTTCCTGCCGTTTCTCCCTTGCTGGTGGTGTAGTAGGAGCCAAGAATATAGTTGGTGCTATAAGCTGTGGAGGCTCAAGCTACCCTCATTGCCCCAAGGACCAATGAAGCTTCTCTCAACTTTCTCCTTTGCCAGGGGTAGGGACAGAGCCACAGCTGTGTGGAATAATCTAACTCATGCAGGCCTAGACTGTAGTCACCCAGAAAGACTGATGAAGCATCACACCCCTTTCTCCCCTGTCTGGGGCAGGGATGGGGCTGCAGGTGTGGGCAGCATTCTATACAGTACAGGTCCAAGATGACCACAGTTGCTATGGTAGATTTCCAATTATTCAGTCTGTGCCAGCTAAATGTACCTGCAGTTACCTGGATAGGTTGGTGCAGAGCCCATCAGGTTCCTCCCTGCTAGAGATGGGGGTGAAGCCTAGGCTAGGGCTGCAGGCCAATCTCAGTTAAAGAAACCATTCTTTACCATCACTATGATTTTCAGTCAGCCAGGCTTACCCTCATGCTGGGGTGAAGTCAAAATGGCAGCTAGTGGCCTCCTTCTGACCCAGAAATTCTCAAACTTTAGCTGATCTTAGGGTTATACTTTTCCTAACCAGTAGCTGAAACCAGTGGCCAACTGTCTCTTCCTCCCCTCTTTTTGGGAAATGGAGCTTCCGATTCCTGCCACAGAGTAGCCCCCGGGGTAGCTTGGGCTGCCAAAGTAGGGCGATCACTGGCCTCCATGATATGGCCTGTAATTACCCAGAGAGGCTGGTGTAGCTCCCCTCAGATTCCTCCCTGCCTGAGGTGGGCCTGGGGCTTAGGCTAGACCTGCAATCTGATCTAGATGTAAAAAAGCCAGTCCCTACCAACACTGTGATTTTCAGTCAGCCTCACTTCCCCACATGTCAGCCATGTTAAGTTGACAGTTAAGATGTTAAGATGACAGCTACCAGCCTCTTTCTGACTTGGACAGGTTCAAACTTTAACTGTTCTTAGGATTTACTCCAGCTCCCTGAATTTACTACTCAGTAGCTGAAGTTGGTGCCCACCTGTTTCTTCCTCCCCTGTTTTGGGAAGTGGAGCTTTCAATTCCAGCTGCAGAACAGCTCCTGAGGCAGCTTGTGTCTCCAGTGGAGGATGGGCACTGGCCTCCATGGCATGGAGTGCTCTACTTATGAATCTTCTCTGCAGATGGGCAGTCTCCTCCTTCCATTCTTTCAAGGATGTTGCAGGATATACCTCTCGTCTCTTGGAGCTACCAAACAAGTGCTCTAGATAGCTCTGGGTTATCACCAACTGCCCTGTAGCAGGAGCTGATTCTAGGAGCTCTTTACTCTGCTGTCTTCTTGCTAGTTGTCGCCTGCCTCCTTTTTGAGTTAGGAGGAAATTTAAAGCAATGTAATTACCAGACACTTTGGCTAGAGAGTCTCATGATTTTTACTTGGCCTGTTGGGCTCATGCTGTGATCTAAGCAATGCCAGCCAAAGTGGTTGACAGATTGCACATCATATGTTCATTGGTGAACAAACTGGAAAGATGACTGAGCAAGTTACCAGTTTCAATGCTTCAAGAGTTGTATCTCAATAGCTTGCAGAAGAAGAATGTATAGCCAATGGCTGTGCCATTACTCTTGCCAAAGTGAATTTCTGCTGTCAGTCTAAATGTGAGGCAAGAAAGATAAGATTCTTGTGCATCAATATGGACTTAGCAAAGATGAAAGTTAGAAAGCAAGGGATCAGATGGCCAGTATAGCCATTGGTCCACTTCCTTGCTACCACAATGACCCAGGTCTGCTGGACAAAGATTCCAGGATACTGCTGGGTAAAATATGTTAGAAATAGAAGAAGGGAGTAGTAACTAGTCCTGAAATGGTGGTCTTGCAAACACTCCACATTGGAGAAACTTCTCTCTGCCTATTTTCAATAACTTTTTTTCCCTTCTAGTACACCCGGCTGTCTACCCTGTTCTCTGAGCTATAATGTAACCAATTTCCCATTGATCTGAAATCCACTTCCACCCCTTCCTGATTTGGGAGTTGTCAGGACTACTGCAAGTTGTCCCATGACCATTCCTAAAGGGAATTTTGGCCCAAACAAGGGTCAGAATAACTCACTAACCTCCAGAATGCATGGATCATGTCTTGTAGGTCCCTCCCACTGGATTGTTACTCCAAGTGAGTTAAGTGCTTCCAGAAACATCTATCATCCCATCTCTTTGCCTGGTGGCCCTAACTTCCCACCATCCTGGAATTCATGTAGCATGTAAAATTGGGTAAAAAGTGGGATGAACTCCAGACAGTGGCTGGAAAAGAAAATCCCAAGTGGTGTGTCCATGTTTCCCCTTTCAGCACCAGTCCTCATCCTGGTAAGTGTAAGGGCTGATGCACGGTAAAGTCATGGCCACTCCTCTATCTTTGTCCATTCTCTATGGTGAGAAACAAGATAAAGCTGATTTTCCCATCTCGGAACTTAGTTCAACTTCCAGAGGGCCTAAGTAAGGTGGACAGTCCAAGCAGTAGGACGTTTTTCAGAGTGTAGACACTATATTTATTCTTTTAGGTGCTCATTAACATTCTACAAAATGCATTTCATGTGTATGGTGGGTGATATGTAAGGTCCACCTAATTCTGAGAATCTTGGTCCATTATTGAGTGGCTTATGTGGTAAAGTGGCATCCTTGGTCAGAGATGTTACCTGGGCACCATAAGCAATGGCAAAGAGCTTTTGCAAGTTATCCTATATATGTACTGGATATGCAAGACAAACTATAAAGGCAAGACCAAATTTTAAAGTAGGTGTCCACTGCAACCAAGGCTACCACGGACCTTGGGATGGCAGGAGAGGGCTGATGTAGTCTACTCACCATGAGTACCCTGGTGTGACTCCTCTAGAAATAGCTCCTAAATGTTCTTTAATATTCTGGCTTTTAATTGACATCTCTCACATTGGAAAATGGCAGATTGGGCCATTTTTAATAAAAGAGGTAGTCTGTGTTCCTTGTACATTAATAACATCATTTCAGAATACCCATGTCTTGTTCAGTGATGAATATACCCAGCAGTGGAAGCATTTACAGGAAATTCAAGTATATATTTCTGAACCTGTATCTTTCCCTGGATTTGCAGAGTAACTTTCAGGAATTCCCCAGTATGTGCGATTGTATCTCTCCTAGGAAAGGGCATCCTTTCCAATTCTTCTGCTGGCCTGGGCTGAGCTCTTTGTTTTTATATAGTTTATTTTCCTGGCAGATATGGGCGGCCAAGGTCTTTTCCTATACTCTGCCTGTCTTTCCATTCTAGCATAAATACATTATCTGCCCTATAGTTCTGTGGCTAAACTTCATTGTCCTGAACCATTCTTCTGCCCTTGGAAACTTTCACATTAGGACACCCAGACCTGTGCCCTAAGATTATTCCTAGGAGCAAATGTGTGTTGACACACAAATATACAAAATATTTTTATCAAGGGAGCAACCCTGGAATTGTGTGTGGTCCTCCAAACTATCTCCATTGGTGTATTGGACTTCAGGGACACAATTTTGCTGGTGCACAGGCCACCAAACCATGATTGTGGGTCATCATGCCTCAAGGACTCAAGCTTGAATGTGTGCATGATGCCTTGCCACTGCTATGAGCCAAATAAACTGCTGTGTGGGTCCAGAATAGTGGAGTGGCCCATACTGGTAATTTGTCACTTCATACTTGTACAATTTTCGGCATTTGTTGGGTTCTTCCCCAGGGCTGGTCATCTTCCAGAGATTTGAGTTTCTAATAGGGATGTTCAGCAAATGTTACACAACCACCTTGACGATGTAGATCCCCACTTGGATGTTTATGTAAGAAAGCCTGGCCTGCCTTTTGCTCCAAGACAATCAGTGCTTTTCAGATTGCAGCAGATGTAATATGGTGAAAATGTCAGGCCCACATTCATCATCATTTCATCATACAAAACAACAATGTATGTTTGCTTCTTCATCACCGGACAACTTCTAGTTCATAATCTGTTTTCACATCAATCCTCCTCTCCAACTGCTTGGAAATCAGCCTAATTCAAGGACTCATTAATGAGTGTGGGAATGTGGACTGGTGGGAATTGATTTATATATTAAAGATACGCTGATTCTATATATATTGCACAGAGACCATAAGTAGCAAACAGAAAGGTAACATTATTCAAATAAATGATTTGTCATAATTGAGCACCTCACTTGGAATTTTTGATAATATATATTAGTGGTCTAATTAGGAATTGCAAAAAAGAAAATTCATAACTTTGAAAGACATATACCCTTGTATAAAGACTCTACTGGAAGTGAAAACCCTAGATTGTGTGTGTATGCTTGTGTGCATGTGTATATGTATGTAAATGTATATATCTATGCATATATATGTCTTAGTGTTGTCTTATGGATCATTGCAATAGACATTAAACAGATTAAGGGGGTATATTTAGAATCATAATTTCATATAATAAAGAATATTTTGTCAGAAAAATTTGAGCTAGCTCTTCCCAAGTTCCTGTTATCTTTAATTTAGGCATTATAACTGTAATATTATATGAATAACTATTTGGTCAGCACATGGAGCCAGGAAGATGCTTAATTAATAATTTCATAGGTTGTATAACTGTGTCTAACTTTTATGAAAACACTCTCTATAAGCCAGTCCCAGGTGTACTGAATAAAATCTTAACTATGTCTGAAAAAAAAAAAAAACACTTAATCTAAGAAGAGGAAAGAATAAAAGCAGTGGCATCAATCTGTATAATCCAACAAATTTCAAATGTTCTCATTTGGTACAAGATAATTTAGAATCTGGGGCTTAGAGGGAGGGGAGGAGAAAGGGAAATTGACAGATTGGCTTGCAGGACAGGAAACCACAGACCCTGACGGCAAGCCCCTCACTACCCAGCCTCTTTTTTCCTCTTCTGTGCCTGTCTGTATATATAAAGTTTTTATGTATTTTAGATTCAATATTTACTTTGGCATACATTTTGCAGTTATTTTATCACAGTCTTTGCTTGTCTTTTCATTCTCTGAATGTTATTCTGTTTGACAGTGTTTCAAATTTTAATAAAGCCTAATTTATGAATATTTTACTTCATGGCTTTGGTTTGTGACACTGTAGCTAAAATCTAATCAGCAGAACTACCATCACATGAACTACTTATTAATTTCTTTCCTGAAATTTTACATATATACATACACACACACACATACATACATACATACTACAGCTATTATTTGGATTTCATCAGTATTTCCTCTAATATTCTTTTTTTCTATTTAAAATTTTTTATTGACATATGTCATTCACACTTGAACATACATATATAATAAGTGAGTAGTATAAGTTGTGATCTCACAAAATGAACATGCATGACATTGTATAATGCTCCCATATAACACACCACTAACAAAAACTTGCATTGTTGTGAACCGTTTGTTAAAAATTATAACAAATACATAATAATAATAATATGGGGTTTTACTCCTTTATATTTTACCTATAAGTCAGTATTTCTTTATAAGTTAATTATTTGCTTATGTCTCATGGGTGCCCTGAGGTAACTGAATATGAATATATTCATTCATTCATTCATTCATTCACATTTTTAAAAAACTTTAGAAGTATATCATTCATACATGAACATCCATAACCAATAAGTTTATAGCATAACTTGTGAACTTACAAAAATATGTATATCAACATGCAGGGCTCCCATACATTATCCCACCACCATCACCTTGCATTTTTGTGAAACAGTTGTTACAAACTAAAAGAGCATCATCAAAACCTTACTACTAACTATAGCCAATATGTTACATTTGGTGTATTTTCCCCCATCTGGTTAATGACACCCTGCATTAGAATTATATACCTATAGTTGATGAGAGAATGTCCTTATATTTGTTCTGCTAACAACAGTCCATCTTCCACCACAGGATTCATTGTGTTCTACAGTTCCATGCTTTGTACAATCCATTTAAAGTTCATACTCATATTCATCTCAGAGTTGTGCTGTTATATGAAATTGGAATGCATATGACAACATGGATGATCCTTGAGAACATTAGGTTGAGTGAAATAAGTCAGACACAAAAGGGCATATATTGTATGGTCTCACTAATATGAACTAAAATGATGAGGAATTCATGGAGGTAAACTCTAAAGTATAAGTTACTAGGAAATGGAATGTGGGTTGAAAACGGGAGCTCATGTTCAATGTGTGTAAAATTTTTAATATGTCTTATTGTAAGTGTGTGGAAATGAATTGAGTTAATGGTACTTGATCCATACTTATTAAATATAAGATTGCCCTTTGCTACAACATCATTTCTTCAAAATGCCATTCACTTTCTACTGCATTTCCTTTTGAACATTCTCAAAAATCATTTGACTATTTCTCTGTGGGTCTATTTCTGGGATCTCTATTTTGTTCTTTTGATGTATGTTTCTGTTCATTAACCAATTCCTTGAGAGATTTTCTCTCAGACAAGTGTATCAACAAAATAAATCCACAAAATTTAGAGCTATCTTGTTGCCTGCTCATCTCTGAGGATCTAAAATATCACAGACTCTTTAACAATTACAGAAAATATGAGCTCATCAGCAACATCATATATAAACCATATAAGATCCTTCAATTAGTTGGACTTGCTGAAATAGGGAGATAAAAACTGGACTAAGAGTAAAACAGAAAGCAGACCAGTGCTGAGGTTGAGGTGCACACTTCTTTATGAGGTGGAGAGTCAGATGTGATATCCATTAGGGTTTACAGGTTACTGACCCTGACATAGCTGCCCTCTTCATTGTAAACTGAATCCCAAAGTGTCTCCTAATCAGGAAATGCCTCTGAGATCACTTTCTATCATCTGATTGGAAAACCCTCACCAGGCTGCCCTGAGCTGCCTCAGACCTCTGATTCTGGTGAGCACTGGCAGAGCCATTTCTGCTTCCAGAAGGGGCACTCTGCTTTTGATTTCTATGAGATTGGTTCCTCTTATTGTAAAAAAACAAAACCATAAAAAAAAACCTTGTCTCTTTCAGAGAGTTCAGTGGAAGGCACAGATTCATGGATCTAGAGAGGTCCCCTTGAGAAACAGCTAAACATAGAGCAATCCCCAGACCCATAAATGAAACCAGCTCCTATGGCCCCTCTGCACTTGCCTGGGGCTGGATCTTATGCACAGTGGGTCCTGTTCACCCCCTCATGGTGATGCTGCAGGGGAGGTTTTTGTCTCAGCTCAAACTTCCTTCACCTCACTGTGTCCCTAGCACAGTAATATATGGCTTTGTCCTCTGTTCACAGGATGTTCATTTGCAGATACGGTGTTCTTTGTATTGTCTCTGGAGATGGTGAATCATCCTTTCAGGGATGGTGCATAATTCTTAGTTCCTCCATCAAGATTAATTTCTCCAATCCATTCCAGCCCCAGCCCTGGAACCTGACATATCCAACACATCCAGAGGTGAATCCAGAGGTTACACAGGAGATCCTCAGAGAACCCCCAAGCTGGACCAAATCTTCCCTATGTTGCACCACTTGGGTTTCACACTTAACACCTACAAGCACAAAAATATCCTGGTCAGAAAACTGTTAATTATATGAAATGTTTCTCTCACTCATATACACTCACATACTCAAATCTTGTGATCCCCATAAAATAACCCTTTAAAATAGCAATCAGGGAAACCCAGCTCAGCCCAAATTCCATGGTGATTCTCTGTTCAGTCCCATCACAGGATTCATGGGATAGGAAACTTACTGATCCTGGAGTGGGGGCTCCTCTCCAAGAGCAGCAGGGTTGAGGCATGGCTGGTTTTCATAAACAGATGGAGAAGCCCTATTTGCATATCCTCCTCCTAGATAGTGGATTCTTTGTTTGAAGCCTTCCAAAATGCTGTGCCCAGAGCAGATATGATAGTCATTGGGGAGGTGGGTGGCATTGAAGGACCTATGAATTCTCATTATGAGATTGTCCTGGGCTAAATAGTTAACACTGATTATCTTCATTTTTAAATATCCACAGAGAATATACGTGGGAAGTATTGATATAAATTTTACAGATCTAAATCAACACCCAGAAACATAGCAGAAGGCATTATGTGCCCCAAAGCTCCTATCTGGTAAGGGTGAGTCCCAGGGTCTGGACCTTGTCTCCTCACCTCTGACCCTAACTTCTCCCCTAGGACAATTACAAAGCAGAGATGGATATGCTGAGTGAGGTTTGCAGAAATGTGCTTCCTGTAATAAGAACATGGCAAGATATTGCTGCATTCAAGTGTTTACCTGTATAAATTAGGGAGAACCAAGTTTTAGGCAGATGAATTTTCAGGAGTTTCTGATGTTCCATTTTCATTATGTGACTATTTGTCCTTTCCTACCTATATATCCATTTGTACATTTTTTGTCTTACATTCTTTTATTCAGCATAGTACATATATGGGTCATATATGGGTGTGTGTTTATATACATGTATATACAGATTTATGTACAATAATTGGTTCTATCAAATAATTATACCAAGGCATTCTGTCAATCTTCCCCAAACCCAATTTAGGCATAATTAGGTATTTGTGCACTTCATTGGCTTCCAAGCCATTCCAAGACTTCATTATGGATTTCAGTTTTCAGGCCATTCATTCAGTTCAAATATACATTAAATTGGTTAAGGTGATAATAGTGTGCTGAAAGAAACCACAGGACTCAGAACAATTAAATTGTGTATTTCACTTGCTAATTAGAGCCAAAAACATGAACAGTAAACATATGTGTATCCCAGAGCTCTTTTATTGCAGTGCAAGGGGCTTCTAGAGATGGCACAGTCAAAAGTTTTAAACCTGACATCCACAATCTTCCATTTTTCATCCACTTGTTATAATTGTAACAAATGTATCACATTAATGAAGGATGTTGTTATTGTGAGAAAATGTGGGAGGGATAGGGATTGGGGCATATTGGAATCCACTATATTTTTTATGTAACATTTATGTATTCTAAGTGTTTTTTAAAAAATTAAAAATATGTTTAAAAAATACCAAATGGAGCACCAGCACATCCCTGCAAGATGGTGGAAGCTGGAGCATCCTTCTAAGGCAGGCTGTATTTAATGGCCTTACTAATGCAGATTCTGCATCTGCCTGCCACAGAGATGTGAGCCATTGCCTTGTTCTATCACAAGAAGATTGCTGATCATTATGAAAATCCTAAAATGTAGGATCCCTTGACAAGATATCTAAAAAATTTTGAACTGAGTTGGTGAGGGCTCCAGCTTGTGGTCATATAATGAAATTACAGATTCAAGTGGTTGTGATGTGTAAGTCTTTTGATATGCTGTTGGATTTGAGTTACAAGTATTTTTTTGAGAATTTTTGCAACTATGTTCATTAGAGAGATTGGCCTGTAATTTTCTTTTCTTGTAGTGTCTATCTGGCTTTGGTATTAGGGTGATGTTGGCTTCATAAAATGTGCTAGATAATTTTTTTTCCTCTTCATTTTTTTTCCTTCAATAGTTTATTTAGTATCAAGCAAGAGGTGACTGCTTAAAACTACAGAACATTTCAAGACTTGAGTTACAAAAGAATACATTATTTGCACTTATAATTGGTTTCCCTTTTTTTGCCTGTTGGTAAAAAGAAAAAAAACTAGCATATAGCTGATAGATAAAGTAACCAAATTCTACAGAAACCTTTAAAATGAAAGGCAAGAATTATTTAAAGACTGGATTAACATATTTAGTAAAACTGACTTTTTGTTTAACACTGGTTAATCAAATTTACTTTTTTCCTTTTGATGACATATTTTTAATATACAGACTGGAAGTAACAAAATTGTATATGTCATTTTTCTCTGCCCAGTTTTCAACAAAGTAGTTTTGAGGTCCATCCATTCAGATTTTAAGCATTTTGATTTATTAAAAAGGGAGTGTTCATAGAAAAAAATATTTTGAGCAGTATACAGGAATGGTGGAGATTGGCTATTTCAGAACATCAGACAGTACAATCAGTATCTGCCATATGGCTGGTCTTGGTAGACTCCCTTCCTTGTCCTTGCAGAAGGGGCCTTGTGTCTTGAGTTAGCCCACTCTTCCTGCTGGTAGGAATCGTTGTCTCCTCACTAAGCCCGTGTCCATAATCATAGTCATCAGCACCACTTTGGGCTAGGGTGCTGTAGCTGCTGTCATAGGAATCAACTGTGTACGTCATAAACGGTACCATAGCCATCCTCATAGTCATAATCTCCATAGGCCTCTTGTGCAGGCACTGGCGGTGGAGGTCGGTACCCAATAGAGGGGGTGCCTCTTGCTCTGGCAGTGAGATACCCTCATCCTCTGCTCACTGGCCCTCGGTTGGGAAGGACGCCCCTAGAAGCTGGTGTCCCTCGAGGCACCCCAACTCCAACCAGCCGGACTGAGACGCCGTCCCTTCCCCTGGCTATTGCTGTGGTTGTTACACATCTTGTACGCCAAGGGGGTTTCCCTCAACCACTGGGGCATCTGCATTTTCTGAACCAACATTCAAATATGTTAATTCCTGGAGCTGTGCTTGCCTGATTTCATCATTATACTCAGGAATGAGGAACTTTTTTATTTCTTCCAGGGCATGTCCCATCCGGGCATAGGCTTCTGGAGGAGGCGCAGAGACCTCCGTGAGAACGTGATCAGCATTGAAATGGAAGTACTTTGCTTCTCCACTTTTCCTCAACTCTTCTTCCTTTGCCTTGTCTGTCATGGAACTTTTTCCAAGGATGGACATTTTTGTCAAGGTTTCTTCCTATAAACGCTTCAGAGAGTTGCCTCCTCGTGGACCCAAAAGTTTCCCCACAATGTTGAACTTAGGGAACTGTTTTACAAGAATTAACACTTTATGTCCCAGCTTCATGTTCTTCTTATTCACCACATCAATGTCCTTGTCTTCTCTTTTTGAAACTTCTATTTCTTGATTCACCAGCAGCGGAGCGTGCATGAAAGAGGGGTCCAGGGACTCCTCCGCCATCAACTGGGACAGGTACTTCTACATGCTCGCCGGGGCCTTGACCGGGAACGCCAACTCAAGGGGGCTGGGCGGCTGGCGAAAATCCCGCGACCCCAACTCCTCCTGCACCCCCAGCGGCGCGACCCGGAGTGGCTACAGGACAAGCCAGGCGGGCAGGCTGCGGCGGCACAGAGGCGGGTGTGGGTCGCGCGGCTTTGCACCCCCGTGGCCGCAGAGTGCCCTGCGCTGACCGCCGCTGCCTTCTGGACTCGACCCCGCGCTCCCGCCGTGGCCGAGGAGGAGCTGACGCAGGCCAGAGCGCTGAGGTGGGGCCTCGGGTCGGACCCGCAGTCCGCGAGGCTGAAGCAGTCCCTGTGAACCCCTCCAGCCATGAGGCGCCAGAGCAGCACCGCCACCCGCATGCCGCGCCCCGCCCGAGCTCTCTGAGGGGCCGTGATGCCCCGCTCCTCCCCTTTAATTTTTGGAAGACTTTAAACAGGATTGGAGTTAATTCTTCTTAAAATGCTTGATGAAGCCATTTGATCCAGGACATTTTTGAGGGGAGATTTTTGATGACGGACTCAATCTCTTTAAATGTGATTGGTTTAAGTTCTTGTAGCATCAGTGTAGGTTGTTTGTGCATTTTTGGGAATTTGCCCATTTCATTTAGGTTTTCTAGTTTGTTGGCATACAGTTTCTCATAATATCCTCCTATGATTCTTTTTATTTCCTTGGGGTGAGTTGTATCATTCTTTCTTTGATTTCTCATTATAGTTATTTGCATCTTCTGTTTTTTTCTTGTTAGTCTAGCTAGGGATTGTAAGTTTTATAGATCTTCTTAAAGAACCAGCTTTTGGTTCTGTTGATTTTCTCGATTTTTTTGTTCTTTTCATTTATTTCTGCTCTAGTATTTATTATTTCTTTCTTTCTGCTTGATTTGGGATTGGTTGTTTTTTTGTTGTTGTTGTTGTTGTTGTTTTTAGTTTCTCTTGTTGTTCAGTTAGATATTTCATTTTAGCTCTTTTTTCTTTTTAAATATAGGCATTTAAGGCTATAAATTTCCATCTCAAGACTGCATTCACTCTATCCCATAAGTTTTGATAAGTTGTGTTCTCATTTCCATTTGTCTTAATATAATTACTGATTTCACTTGCAATTTCTTCTTTGACCCACAGATTATTTAGGAGCATGTTGTTTAACCTCTACATATTTGTGAATTTACCTCTTGTCTTTATTGATTTCCAGTTTCATTCCATTACTAAATGAGATGGTATTTTGTATAATTTCAATCTTTTGTATTCACTGAGAACTGCATTGTGACAAAACACATGATCTATCCAGAGAAAGATACATGGGCACTTGAGAAGAATGTATAAACAATAGTTTGGGTGCAACATTCTGTATATGTCTGTTAGGTCTAACTCATTTATATTATTTAAGTTCTCTTTTTCCTTTTCCATCTTCTGTCTAGTTGCTCTATCTAATGTTGTGAGTGATGTGTTGAAGTCTCCAATGATTGTTGTAGAGATGTCTATTTCTCCCTTCAGTTTTGCTAGACTTTGTTTCATATATTTTTGGGCAACCTGGTTAAGTGCATATATATTTATGATTGTTATATCTTCCTGGTGGATTGTCCCATTTATTGATATATAATAGCCTTCTGTATCTTTTATAAATTCTTTGCATTTAAAGTCTGTTTTGTCTGATAGTATAGCTACCACTGCTTTTTTATGGTTACTATTTGTATGGAGTATCTTTTTCCAACCTTTCACTTTCAGCCAGTTTGTATCACTGGGTCTAAGGTGACTCTCTTAAATCCATTGTCAGCCAATATCTTTTTTTCTTTCTTTCTTCTTCTTCTTCTTCTTTTTTTTTTTTTTTTTTTTTTGCTTTAAAATTTGTTTTACTTCATTATTATTGACAGGGAAGATTAATCCATTCACAGTCAATGATAGATGTGAATGGATTATTAACTTCCACTATTTTATTCTTTGATTTTTATATGTCATATCTTATTTTCATCTTTTTACACTTTTGATTATTCTTTACTATTCTTTTTTCTATGGTCTCTCTCCTGTCTTTTTCTTTTAGACTCTAAGGCTTCCTTTAATATTTCCTGCAAAGTGGATTATTTTTTATGAATTCTCTCAGTTTCTGTTTGTTTTTGAATATTTTAGGTTCACCTTCATATTTGAAGGGTAATTTTGCTGGATGTGGAATTCTTGGCTGCCAGTTTTTCTCTTTCAATATCCTAATTGTATCATATCAATGTCTTCTTGCCTCCATGGTTTCTGATGAGAAATCCATACTGTCTTACTGGGTGTACAGTGTATGTGATGGTTTGCTTCTCCCTTGTTGCTCTCAGAATTTTCTCTTTATCTTTGACATTTGACATTTTGAGTAGAATGTGTCTTGGAGTATTTATTTATTTATTCTGATTGAGGTATCCTGTGCTTTTTGAATAGGTAAGTTCATTTCTTTCATCAGAATTGGGAAATTTTCTGCTATTATTTCCTCAAATACTCTTTCTTCCCCTTTTCTCTTCTATTCTCCTTCTGGAACTCCCATGACAGTATGTTGTTGTGTTTCATGTTATCATTCAACTCGAGATTCCTTGCTCATTTTTTCCATTCTTTTCTCTCTATGTTCTTTTCTCTCTTCTATTTCAGCTGTTCTACCTTAGGTGTCACTTATTCTTTCTTCTATCATTTTGAGCCTGTCTGCTGTTGTATGCCTCTAATTTGTTTTTTGATCTCACCTATCATGTCGTTCATTCCCATGAGCTCTTCGGGTTTTCAGATTCTTCTTTATGCTTGCCTAATGTCTTCTTCTTTTTTTTTAAAAAAACTATTTATTGAAGTATATCATTCATACATGAACATACATAAAATATAAGTGTTCAGTAAACATCGTGAACTTACAAAACAAGCATGCATAACATCACACAGGGCTCCCACACATCACCCCACCACAAATACTTTGCATTGTTGTGAAACATTTGTTAACAAATGGTCGTAAAATAGATCAGGCTTAATTTATCACCAGCATTGTGAAAACCAGACATAGGGAGAAAAACTAGGTATGGGGACACATGCATGGTTTCTAAAACTCTTTGAAAAATATATTTTCAAAGAGTTTTACTGCAACATTATTTATAATCACCAAGAAGATAGCCTAAATATTCATCAAAAGGGAACTGGATAAATAAATTATGATATTCCTTACATTAAGCAACTTTTAAAAATAATGAAGTAGATCTTTATATACTGGTAGGGAAAAACCTCAACATCTATTACTCAGAAGAGTTGGTTCCAAAACACAAAGTATGATAACAGCCTTCAGCTCTACTTTTTCCATTATTTTTCCAACTCACTCCAACTATCTCTTGGCAAATTCTCCATTACCATTGACCTCAATGATGCTAAATCTGATGTTCAATTCTCAGTTGTGGCAGTTTGACATTATTTTATGAATCTTAAAAAGAGAAATATTGTATTTGTAAACTAATCTATTCCTCTGGGTGTGATATCCTTTGGTTGCATTAAATTCAGTTGAGGGACCTTTGATTACATTACTTGAAAAGATGGATTTAGGGCATTTGATTGGACTCAGGTTGAGTC
>JAKSZT010054431.1:996143-1006757 GCA_026826555.1 Tolypeutes matacus | reverse complement strand
AGCCCTTGTATTACAATTACTTGAGTGTTTTCTTGGCCAAGAAATGGCACCATTACTGGGCCAAGGGACACATTAGGCTAACCATCACACTGCTTATAACCTCATTTGTCCCTAGAAAGCTTGGATTCGAAAAGTGCCACAGAGAAGGATTCAGGTAATCTTCAGGTGATGATTGAGTACTAGAAATGTTGGTTCCTATAGGTGCATTTGGGACTGCACAACTGGGAACAAGAACTCTTTCCTTAAGAAAAGCACACCCAGGAAAAACCTATTATCCTTGTGATAGGCAGAGGAGGGCAGTGGTAGTTGGAGACATGATAGGCTTCACAAGATACATTGCCACATGAGGTCTAAGCACACATCTGAGAAGTTTTGTCTCTGTGTGATGGCCATCACATAAGCTTTACTCTCAAAAAATTGTGGATGTGTGAGGAAGTAAGGAATATGACTTACATAATTCTTTAAATCCTGACAGTTTCAAAGAAAATAATAATGGGTAAAATTATATTTTATTTATATAAAAACATTTATAAGATCAAGGGAAAAATAATATGCTGAAAAATGATTGGTATATGCATGGAAAATAAAAAAATGTATTAATTAAGTATAAATTGTAACAGGTATGCTCTTTGCTTTTAAAAATAGTAATGCAGTGTAAGTCTGAAAATTTTATCTTATATTTCTGTTAAAATACTTTGAAAACCTGAGGTTCTGGGAAGATGGCATGAGAGTAAGCAGACAGGGTTCAACTCTCACACAAAAACAGTGGAGAAAGGCCTGATTTAATAACTTAAGATGGGGAATTTTAAAGACTCAGAATAAGTTGAATCAAAAATCAAAGAAGAGTCATGAAAAGAAAAACAGTAGGCAAGAGAGATAAATTTACCATCAGAATAAATTCACCAACATATTCAGATGCCTAGACATCAGCAAAAAATAACCAGACATAAGAGGAAACAGGAGGAGATGGCTCAGCCAAAGGAAAAAGAATCCTAAAGAGATACAGGATTTAAGGCAACTAATAAAAATTTATCCACACAAATAAATCAAATTTAAAAATTGAAGGATAATATGACTACAGAGATAAAGGATGTAAAGAATTTTGTCAGATTTTCTCTAAGTTCTTGACTAAGCTACAAGAAATAAATTTCAAGAGCAAACCAGGTTAGTTAGGCCAGTAATTTATTAAGAAATGGAGTTAAGAGACATGGGAGAAAATAACAGATTATGGGTCCCAGGTAGAGTGGAAGGGGCTGAAAAGAGATAAAGAGGGCTGATTAACAAATGACAATTCCCCACTACAGATTACAAATGCCCAGGTTTTACTTCCATGCTATTCCAGGCAGGGTGGGAGAGAAAAAGAACAAGGGGCAGAAGGCAAGAACAGGCCTGGTTTGAACTTTGTGCTTGCTTTTTAAATCATTAATTATTCTGTCTCTTTACTAATGACAGGGGGGGGAGTACCAGCTGTTTGCTGTTTTGATTGATTACCCTACCCATCAATCCCCTGGGAAATCTCAATGATAAGGTCCTTGGAGAATATCTGGGGCTTCTCCTGGCTTCCAGAAGAAATCTCATTCTGAATGGGATTTCTTGCAAGGGTCTACCAGCAGCCATCTTGGGAGTATGAAAGGTCACATCTTCAATGGCAGTGGTTTTTCTGCTAGGTTCCATATCCATCTCTTTAACTAGCCTGCTTCAAGAAGACACTGGGTGAGCATAAAAAACAATTTAAAAGATAAGTTACCAGGAGCTAGAAAGGGAATAGAGATAGGTGAGCCAATGCTCACTCTGAGCAGAATCTATGATAAGATGGAAGGGGGTGGTATGGCAGTAGATGGGGTGATCGTGGTGCGGGGGGTGGGGGAAGATGGTGCTGGAATATGAGTGAGCAGCATGGAAGGGTTGGGTTGGAGTATTCATGGAAGTGGAGGAAGGTTGGAGGAAGGAAGAAGTGAACTCTGGGGATTTGTAGATCTATGGTAGAAACTACAATGGTGAGAATGTTCTTTTGGAAATTATTGCATGGGAGGTTCACTGGTGCAGAGCATTGGTGCTGGATGGATATGTTTAAAAGGGTACACCTGGGACACGTTTCAAAGGAATATGAACTTGCTCATTTTGTGATAAGGTGTTATTTCAGTGGGTGGAGACCCACACAATTAACAAGAAAATATTAAAACCTCATCCTGGGTTGCCCTGCTACATTCTCAAATAGAGGAGCAAGAATCTGTCAAGAACATAGGCAGTGCCTAATAAAAGAAAATAGACCAGTATGTAAAGTCCTCAATATTAATGCATATAATTATGAACTTTATTCTTTAAAAAATTAAAACTTAGTGTTTACCATAGCTTCCAATAGAATGGGGTGGGAAGAATAGGTGGAGCATAGGGCATTTACAGGGCATTGGAATTCTTCTGCATGATCTTTCAATGACTGATACAGGCCAATATACTTTTTATCAAAACCAATAAAAGTATACAGTGCAAAATGTAAACCACAATGTGAACTATTGACATGTTTAGTAGTAATGCTTCAATATTTGTTCATCAACTGTAAGAAATGTACCATACTCATGTAAGATGTTATTAACACAGAAAAATGGGAAAGATGGAGGGGGTAGGGTATATGGGAATATCCTATATTTTATATGTGATTTTCATGCTTTCAGGTAAACTCAGATGGTGACAAAAAAATCCTGACATTTTCAAATATATTTCATATATTTGTGTTTGTCTGCATTCACACAAACTAACTCAGAATATCAATAAAAATACACTCTGCATTTGAATATTGAATACAACATAGCACTGCATAGAAAAGATGAAATGGCTCTTCTCTGGGAGTTACAGATAGTGAAGCAAAAAGAGAGAACCCTAGGCAAGGACAGGAACCTCCTCTTCAGCCTCCTCTCAGCACCTTTTTCTGATTTGCCCTTGAGTGCTTCCTGGTGGCCCTGTGCACTCTCTGCAACCCAGCTTCCTGTTCCCTGCAGGGGAGGTTTGTGTCTGGACTCACTCTGACTTCCTCTCACAATGTGCTGCACAGTAATATGTAGTCATGTCTTCAGCTGTCATGTTGTTGAGCTTTAAATATTATTTCTTGTTGGGTCCCTGGTGATGTCAACTTGGGCCTGAAGATTTGGCATATAGTCTGTGCTTCAATCACTCCATATTATGCCAACCCGTTCCAGCCCTTTTCGTGGAGACTGGCAGTTCCAGTTTACACTATAGTCAGTTAAGGAATATCCAGAGACAGTGCAGGTGAGGGACAGGGTCTGTGAGGGCTTCACCAGGCAAGGTCCTATCTCTTGCAGCTGCACCTGGGAAAGGACACCTGAGGATAAGAATACCACAATGAAAAACATAGTCAGATGCATTATCCCCATTAACTTCATGCCTGAATAGTGAGACACTCACATCTGGGAGCGGCCACTAGGAAGAGCAACAAACACAGGACTTTCATGCTCTTTTGCATGAGGTCCATTATGCCCAGAAAATGTATTTCCTGACATAGGAGGAACCTAAATTTAAGTAAATCTGTGCTGTGGTTTCATCTGTCTAACCATGTTGTGATTTGCATTTGGGAGATCACTATGTAAAATGAAATGGGGATTAGGGGAGTTCATTGTTTTAGTTTCACCCTCAGATGATGGTGCTGGATGAGCCATGATTGAACATAGTTCTCTTCCTGGGGTTTCCCCTCACCAAATCAGATTCTGCTAATCTAGTTCCAGTCAGGAAATGTTTTAAATAAGCTGGTTAGTGAGTCAGATACAGCCAAGGATCAAGGATGGCTTTGGAGGCTTTGGGAATAATGTCTTTGTGTTGCTATTCCCTGGGATTATGGATAATCTAATTGCACACACATATACATGCACCCACACAGGCATATATATGTGTGTGTGTATGTGTGTGTGTGTAAAATCCTTGACAGCCTTGTTTCTGAAAGTTTCTGTTTGCTTTCCAATGTCTGTGGAGGGATGGGCATTTGGATCTGCCTTCTTAAACTTTAGTTGATTTCCCTATGCATTAGTCACATTAACTGTGAATTCATCTTATGTTGTCAACACTGTTGCAAATTTTCACCACTTTTATTTCTCTTATTATCCCCTCTCAGGAGACAGAGGGTACCCCTGTGAACCTTCATCTCTGACCACTAAGACTGCATGATGAACACATGAAATGCCCCTGCCTCTGATATATGGCACTTGTGTTACCTATGCATATAAACCTACCTCAGTCTTGATGTCTTCACCTGCCCACTGATTTGTGTCTAATTGACTCTAAAGGTCCCTTCCATCTTATCATACCATGAACTGACCTTGAATCTAGTATATTGCAGCTGACTACTCAATATTAGTTATGTGAATCAAAAATCAAAAGTCACAATACAGAATCACTAGCATGGGTAGAAGTTCTGGAGGCAGTGATGAGAAGTAATCAGTACTAGATATAGAAACAGAAGTCTCCAAATTTGATGACAGGATTTTGGAATGAAGAACAATATCTGAAACTAGGCACTAAATCTTCCCATGGCTTTGTAAGCCTGGGAGAGATGATGAGAGAAGGGGAGAGTGACAGAGGGATAGAGCTGCATGGGGTAAGCCAGAAACTCAAACAATAATCAATGGGCCTGAACTCTTATTTCCTTCTGTAGCTTGGGGTAGGAGAGCATAATTTCCTTGGAGGAATTGGACAAGAATCTCAGCAAAGTCTTGAAGGATATATGAAAATTCTTAATCACAGAAGTAGCATCGAGAATTACAAATAAATGCTATTGATGATGAAAGAGCATTGAGTACAGTATTGGACTGGGGAAGAGAAGTCACAGAGTACTGTGAGAGTAGGCAGGACTGGAAAGTTGATCCCTGGAGGATGCCACAAGGATAATTCCCTGGCTGTGGAAGGCTGAGTAATAAATGATACCCATAGAATTAACACCTGTTATGGACACCTACCAGCTCAGACAATGGCATCATCATTGATTAAACTCATGGCCTCCACTAGGAAATCAGACACTCACAGGTCCAGAGTTCCCTGATAGAGGGAGGAGAAGCAGTGATGTCACCAAAAATAAATAATCTTTGGTCTGTCCTTGGAGAAAGGAAACATGTTTTCCTCCATAATATCCCAGTAAAGGAACCTATAGAGGAACAGTCACTTTCAAGTTCAACCAGAAAAGTGTTGACCCTTCCATATATATTGTACACCTCAATTTTCTTTTCCTTTCTTTCAGACTGAGAAATCAGAAAATGACTCAAGAAGTTTAGTCATGATGTCCTATCCCTGAGCCAGCCCCAGAGATATCTAGTTCAGTGCCATTTACTTCATCACCCCAGGGTGTGTCTCTTTGTTCAATCGTTCATTGTCCATCAATGAGTTGATGTAACCAATCAGAGGTTTCTCAGAAGTGACCTGAGCAGAAATAATTGACTGAGTTTAGCTTCAGGCTTAAAGTCTTCCTTGTCCCACAGGACAAATTCTGCTGCCCACTTCTTTCTGCCAGCCATCAATTGGTTGCATAATGTCTGAATAGTTTTTGGTAAAGTTAGCTCTCTATAAATGAATGCTTTCACTGTTATTCATATTGTAGCATTAGGAATGTATAAAGTGTGACAAATAGTAAGTGGCTGTGTGAAATAAAATTAGTTCCTGAAGAAAACTGTGTAAATCTTTATCAAAAGATTTCAAATATGTTATAGGATTTGAACAGCTAATAACACTACCAGAAATTATGGCAATAATACTGGGTATATGAAGTCAGGGAATACAATATGCAGTTCATTAGCTTCCTCCTCACTTTTAATGTTACTTAGTCAATATTTGAAATATTGGTCAGGCATGCATTTATCTTTATAATACCTTTGTTTTTCTTTTAAAATATTATAACTCTATTTGATTCCAAAATATCTCCTTAAATTTTTGGATTTTAAGTTGTACAGGACTACAAACAATAAAATACAATATGAGAAAGAATGAAGATGTTTGTTTTGAGACAATCACCTGTGATTCACAATCAAACCTTATTTCTTGTGCATTCATAAAACCACTAATTCTGTGTAGGAATGTGGTGATTTATCTTGAAAAAAATTGTCAACAAATTAAAGTATATTTTGTATAGCAGCATGCCCTCTTATTTGTATGCTAAGTTTGTGTTGCTAGTATTTAGTGTCTCTAGCGTTGTGACAGTTAGGTTTTAAATATTTAGCTTGTTCCAGGCTTTGGAAATATATTTCATTACACTAAAAAATGGCCTAGTTACATTTTAATACTCTGAACCAATCTTTACAAAATAATATTGTGCTCCAAACAGCCTACATTGATGAAAGAAGAATTAGATGAACTCAACAGTCCATTTACAAGTAAAGAGATAGACTCATCAAAAACCTCCCAACTAAGAAGAGCCCTGGACCAGATGGCTTCACAGCTGAATTCTACCAAACATTCCAGAAAGAACTAACACCAATTCTATTTAAGCTCTTCCAAAAAATAGAAGTAGAAGGAATATTGCCTAACTCATTCTATGATGCCAACATTACCCTAATACCAAAACCAAATAAAGATACCACAAGAATGGAAAATTACAGACCAAGTTCTCTAATGAACCTAGATGCTAAAATCATCAACAAAATACTTGCTAATCACATTCAATGACATATCAAAAGGATTTACACCATGACCAAGTGGGTTTCATCCCGGGTATGCAAGGATGGTTCAATATAAGAAAATCAATCAAGGTAATACACCACATAAACAGATTGAAAGAAAAAAATCACATGATCATCTCTGTAGATGCAGAAAGAGCATTTGACAAAATACAGCACTCTTTCCTCATAAAAACCCTATAAAAGATAGGAATAGATGGAAAATTTCTGAAAATGATAAAGGGTATATATGAAAAAACCAAAGCTAACATCATTTTCAATGGTGAAATCCTAAAAGCCTTCCATCTGAGATCGGGAACTAGACAAGGATGCCCACTATCACCACTCCTATTTAACATTGTCTTAGAATAACTTGCACGAGCACTGAGACAAGAAAAGGACATAAACGGAATCCAGATTGGAAAAGAAGAAGAAAAAATTTCATTATATGCAGATGACATGACCTTATACATAGAAAGCCTTGAGAAATCGACAACAAGGCTTCTAGAACTTATAAAGGAGTTCAGTAATGTTGCAGGCTATAAGATCAATGCTCAAAAATCAGTAGCATTTCTATACACCAATAATGGGCAAACTGAGGAGGAAATCATGAAAAAAATACCATTTACAATAGTAACTAAAAGAATCAAATACCTAGGAATAAATTTAACTAAAGATGTAAGGGACTTATATACAGAAAACTACACAACACTGTTAAAGGAAATCAAAGAAGACTTAAATAAATGGAAAAATATTCCCTGTTCATGGATAGGAAGACTAAACATCATCAAGATGTCTATCCTACCCAAACTAATCTACAGATTCAATGTAATCCCAATAAAAGTCAACACTGTGTTTTTTAAGGAACTGGAAAAACTAACCACAAAATATATTTGGAGAGGCAAGAGGCCCCGAATTGCCAAAGACATATTGAAAAAGAAAAATGAAGTAGGAGGCATCACACTACCTGACTTTAAAATATACTACAAAGCTACAGTGATCAAACTGTGTGGTATTGGTACAAGGATAGACCTACTGACCAATGGAACCGAATTGAGAGTTCTGACATAGATCATCACATATACAGTTATCTCATATTTAACAAGGCCATGTAGCCCACTCAGTTGGGGTAGAATAGCCTCTTTAACAAGTGGTGCTTGGAGAACTGGATATCCATATCCAAAAGAATGAAAGAAGAATACCATCTCACACCTTAAACAAAAATCAACTCAAGATGGATCAAAGATCTAAATATAAGCACCAAAACCATAAAGACCTTGTAAGATAATGTAGGGAAGCATCTACAGGACCTTGTAATAGGAAATGGTTTCATGAGCTTCACAGCCAAAGCACGAGCAGCAAGAGAAAAAATAGATAAATCGGATCTCATCAAAACAAAAAATCTTCACCTCAAATGATGTTACTAAGAAAATAAAAAGGCAGCCTACTCAATGGGAGAAAATATTTGGCAACCATATATCTGATAGGAGACTAATATCCTGCATATATAAAGAAATCCTACACCTTGAAAATAAAAAGACAAACAACCCATTTAAAAAATGGGCAAGTGCCCTGAAAAGACACTTCTCCAAGGAAGAAATACAAATGGCTAAAAAGCACATGAAAAAATGCTCAACATCGCTTGCTATCAGGGAAATGCAAATCAAAACTACGATGAGATATCATCTTACACCCATAAGAATGGCAGCTATTAAAAAAACAGGAGACACTAAATGTTGGAGAGGTTGTAGAGGAATAGGAACCATCATCCACTGCCTGTGGGACTGTGGTATGGTCCAGCCACTGTGGAGGACAGTTTGGCGGTTCCTCAGAAAACTAACAATAGATCTTCCGTGTGATTCAGCAATTCCACTGCTGGGTATATACCCAGAAGAACTGAAAGCAAAGACACAAACAGATATATGCACAACAATGTTCATATCGGCATTGTTCACCATTGCCAAAAGTTGGAATCAGCCCCGGTGCCCATCAACAGACGAATGGATAAGCAAAATGTGGTACATACATACAATGAAATATTACTCAGCTGTAAGAAGGAAAAAAGTGCTAACACATGGAATAACGTGGATGAATCTTGAAGAGCTTATGTTGAGTGAAGCAAGTCAGGCACTGAAGGATGAATAATGTATGACCTCACAGATTTGAACTGAAGAAAGTGAGCAGTCTCTGAGAACCATTTTCTGAAAGATAGGTTAACAAGGGAGAGAAAGAGAAGAGCAGACTTTGAGCCATCACCCATATGGACATAATCTATGGTAAAGGGATAGAGTATAGTGGCATATTGAAGGAAAGGTCAGATAGTTAGTGATATTACCTGGTTTGGTGGTGCAGCGTTGACAGGTGGGTAGATTAGGAAGGGCAGGTTCAAATACAAAGGGCATGTAAATATGAGTCTTGACATTCCATGAGTCAAGACAGGGGAGTGTCATATACCCCAGGGGGGTGGGGAGGAGGGAACAGTTAAGATCTAATTGGGTATTTAGTGGTCATGGGAAAGGTTTTTCATAGCCTTGCAGTAATGGACACAGGACATGGTAAATATCATCAAAACTTATTAAACTGTATCATCTAAATTGTAAACTATACTGTAAATAATTGACAATGTTTAGTTGCTATATTTTGCTATCTATATAACAGTTATAACAATGCTAACATCCAAAAAAAGGGGGAGGGGTTAATAAGGGGTGGTGAAGGGGGTGTCATTTGGTATCTGGGTGTCTCTGGTATTCCGTGTGTGACTTTGCTGTGACCTAAAACATCTTTGAAAATTAAATGAAAATTTGGGAGACACTGGAGATTGAGAGCGGGAAGGGTCACGGCATGCCAGATATCAGATAACACAGTGATAAAAGGAAAAAAAAGAATATATATATATATATATTTTTTTTTTTTAGAAGGCAATTCTTTTGCTTTTTTCCCCATTTTTTGAATGTCCCAATCCGCTAATTTTATTTTGTTTTGTTTTGTCTTTTGTTTGATTGTTTGTTTGTCTTTTTGGTTGTGTTTTTTTTTTTCCCCTGAGTTTCCTTATGTTTGTCTCTTGCATGTAAGATTTTCATTGTTGTTTCTTTTTCCTATTAAGTGTATTTGATTATTTTATGAGCTACATTTTCATGGAAGATTTAGATCACAGAAAGGTTACAACGGTACTGCAGAGGATTATTGGTGGAGGGTGTCTGGGAGGGGGGGATTCATGGGAGTAAGTTCATCTGCATATACATGAAAGATATACAAAATTGTTCAAAAGATCAAAGTATGGGGCATGGTCACGGGGAGTGTACTATCACTCAATAAATGAGGGAATCTGAATTCCTAGCCTGGAGAGCTCTGCCACATTCTCCAAGGGATCCGCAACAGTCCTCTGAGTGTCTGTCAAAAGAGGATGGCCCACTGATTAGTTCTTTTTATTGATGACTACCCTTATGAGACTTTGCTCTTGTAACTAAAACTTAGTTTACTGTTATGGGGTGCCTAAGGGTTGCCACCTGAGAGCTTCCTTGTTGCTCAAATGTGGCCTCTCTCTAAGCCAAACTCAGCATATGAATGCAATACCTTCTCCCCAATGTGGGACATGACCCCCGGGGATGAGCCTTCCTTGAAATGAGGGATTAATACCAAGTGCCAACTGGCAACACAACTGGAAAAAGACCTTGAATAAAAGGGAGAAAAGATAAAGACAAATGAGTTCAAGTGGCTAAGAGACTTCAAAGAGAGTCGGGAGGTCCTCCCAGAGGTAACACTTACGCACACCTCAGTAGGCTCTCATAGAACATCAAAGTGCCTATCTCCCCACACAGAGGGGCTCCTGAGAGCTCTGGAGACACCCAGGTCCTATATAAGGTGGGATAGCCCCAGAGACTGACACCTTATAGGTGGGCTCTATTTGGGAATCTGTGCTGCTGAGAGTGACAGAATTGGACTCAAAGAAGTCCTCCCTGCACATGGT
>JAKSZT010054431.1:962864-993143 GCA_026826555.1 Tolypeutes matacus | reverse complement strand
ACCATGTGCAGGGAGGACTTCTTTGAGTCCAATTCTGTCACTCTCAGGAGCACAGATTCCCAAATAGAGCCCACTGATAAGGCGTCAGTCTCTGGGGCTATCCCCCCTTATATAGGACCTGGGTGTCTCCAGAGCTCTCAGGAGCCCCTCTGTGTGGGGAGATAGGCACTTTGATGTTCTATGAGCTCCTACTGATGTGTGCATAAGCGTTACCTCTGGGATGACCTCCCGTAGAGTGTAAAATTTATTAAAAGTCTCTACATTTAATAGGGAATATGTTAATTTGAAGAAAAAAAAACAAAGATACATGGTTAGTTCCTATTGAAGTATAATCAACATAATAATTTCCCCAATGAAAGTGTACAATTTAAATGTTTGCACCCATGTTCATACATGTGACCATAACTACAAACCAGATAATGAATCCCTCAATTTTTCCCTAGTCCCTTTTCAGTTCCTTCTTCCTGTTATTTCCATTCTTTCCAAGCAGCATTTTATCTTTGTTAAACAGGTTTATTGAATCATAAATGATATACCATAAAGTTGACACATTTAAAGTGTAGAATTCAGTTGTTTTTATTTTATTCATAGATATGTGGCACCATCACCAGAGGCAAATTTGGAAGGTGTTCATTGCTTCACAAAGAAACAACATACCCTCTAATTTATCATCCTCCTATCTTTCCAACTCCCATCAGCCCTAAGCATTCAATAATCTACTCTCCATCTCTATAGTTTTCCCTGTTCTGGACTTACATATTAAAAGAATCATTAAGCATGTGGTTATTCATGCCCAGCTCCTTTCACTTAGTATACTATTTCCACCGTTTATCCATGCTGTAGCAAATATCAATACATCATGTCTTTTCTTGTTCTTATGTATTGTAATGATATATAAATATATATATATATATACTCAACACAAATTTTTCACATTCAACACTTGCATGTATGCAATTGTGCAATATTCATTACAATAGATTTTTGTGTGTGTGCTATAATCACCACCAAACATTTCCAAAATGTTTTCTGTATCTCAAACAGAAACTCTGGATACATTAAGCACTAAATCCTCATTCACTGCCTCTGAAATTGGTAGCCTCTAATCAGCTTCCACTCTAAGGATTTGCTTATTGTATACATTTCAAATATGTGAAGTCATACTATATTTTCATTTTGTATTTAGCCTGTTTAAATCAGCATCTGTTTCTCAGTTCAGCAATGTTGCAGCATGCATCAGAACTTCATCCCTCCTTACCACTGAAATATATTTCAATGTGTGTACATACCACATATTGTTTATCCATTTATATGTTGCTTGACACTTGAATTACCTCTACCTTTTGGCTATTGTGATTAATGCTTCCATCAACATTGGTGTGCAAACACAGGTTTGAATCCCTGTTTTCAATATTTTGGGCATATATCTAGAAGTAGAAATGCAAGGTACATAGCTTTCATTTTTTGTGTATGGTGCCACAGAATCCATCTTTGACTAAGCCATTTCTCAACACAAAACTTTGGACTAGTTAATAAGCAGCTCTTCAGCCCTGGGGCATAAAGTACCCCAGAGCTCAAACCTGCATCTGAGGCCACCACAAATCCACACACACACCCCACATAATACCACAGCTTCTCCTAAATGATTAGCTAATCATCCAAAATGTCCTATTCCACCCAGTCCCTTTTCATGCACTTGCTTTAAATTAACCAATCCTTGACTCCCACAGGAAATCTAACCTCCACCCTAGGTCCAAATAAAAGTATAACTTCTATATTGGTCCCTCTTTGCCTGTTTCTGTGCCCTTTCTGTTGGTTGAGCCACCTGAGCTGATTGTGTTTCCTGGTGACACCACAGGGCAGCCCTATCTCTCGCTTTCTGGGACCTGTGAGTAACAAACTACTTTTCTAATGCATTATGGGATCCATTTACCTTCTTTTAAAAAACAATTTGTTGAGGTATATCATTCATACCTGAACATACAGAAAGTATAAGTGTTCAGTAAACATCATGATCTTACAAAACAAACATGCATGACATCATACAGGGCTCCCACACATCACCACCCCACAAACACCCTGCATTGTTTTGAAACATTTGCTAACAAATCATGAAAGAGCATCATCAAAATATTACTACTAACTATAGTCTGTATCTTCCTCCCCTAGACATTTTTAAAGATTTATTTATTTATTTATTTATTTATTTATTTATTTATTTATTTACTTTTAACCATTTTTTTCACACACACACACACACATTTTTGCTGTTTCTGTGTCCATTCACTGGGCAACACCCTGTGTCCATTTCCTGCCTGCTCTTCTCATCCCTCTTCTCCTGTCTTCACTGGGATTCAAGCCTCAGAATCTCCAATGTAGGAGAGAGGCTTTCTACTGCCTGTGTCACCTCACTTCCTGGTTTTCAGTGCATCTCATCTTGACTCTCCCTGTGTCACTCTCCTGTTATGTTAGTTTGCTGTGTGGCTTGTGGGGCTTGGTGGCTCACCTGCTCATGGGACCTGGTGGCACATCCACAAATGGGCCCTTGCAGCTCACCCAATTGCAGGGCCTGGAGGTGCACCTATTCACAGGGTCTGGTGGCTCACTTGCTTGTGGGGCCAGGCAGTGTACCCATGCATGGGGCCTAGTGGTCCACATGTTTTCTATATCTTTTTCTTTTAATTTTTACTGGGAGGTCCCAGGGGTTGAACCCAGTTCCCTCCATATGCGAGATGGATGCCCAACCACTTGAGCCACATCTGTCCCCCTGCTATATCTATTAAGGTTGACCAAAGATACCCAAAGTTACACTCTTTTCTAATACAGGATGGTCATGTAATAAATCAGGCTTAGTTCATCACCAGTATTTTAAAAACCAGACCTAGGGAGAAAAACTAGGTCTGAGAACACATGCACAGTTTCTAATATAGCACATATTTAGCCTACCCTGATTATCACAAAATCAGGTCAGTGAGAATATTTGCATTCAATTTACCTTTATTGTGTAACTGACCTCTACCCAGACCCAGATAGAAAATCCACCCTACTTTGAAACAAGAATCCCAGAGAGTAGGGTGTCTAGGTCAAAACTATGGGAAATGATGCATAATCCTTTAGCTGCTTTCAGCTTACAAACTGGCTCTCTCAGAGAGCTAACACTACCTGATTAGGTAGGGCTCAAGGCTTGCTGACTTACATCCATTCTATTTTGTTCTGTTGCTTGTTTCCTCTGTAGGGTGTTGCCTAGAGTTCTCACCCCAAATCATTGGTCCTACAGAACTCTGTTTCCCCTAGCATCTGCTAACAGCCAACCCTAAAACGGCAAGAGCATACAAACCCTGTGGTTTCCAATGCTCCCCGAAATGAAACAACTGGCATTGTGTGACACAAACATTGTATCATTTAACAACTGTTGTTACATAAGGCAGGAGATTGGCATCCCTCACCAGAAGCTGTGACTAGTTAGTGAATTGGCTGTGTTCAAAAGACTGTGGGACTAAAGGGGGTGTGTACTAGTCCCCTCAGCACCTGGCCCACAGCAGCTGAGATACTGCAAGGGGAAACTCCAACCAGTGAGTCTGTGGACCATGTATATGGGTCTTAACAATACTAGCTTGGGGCACCCCCACAACAGGAGGCATCATGGCATCCTGCAATCAAAAAAGTCTATAATTTTTATTTTGCTACCTTCTCCAATGCTCTTGCTGTTTGTTCCCTGACCCCATGGGATAGAGAGTCTCTAACACCTGGTGTGAGATAGCTAAAGAATTTTTGTGTAAAAAAAAGTCCTGAGTATATTGTGCCAGCATGCTCTAATAAACCAGAGTATGTTCCTAAGTTCCTTAAGAAATGTAAGACCCCAATGAAATGTTCATGGACCCTACTGAGTGCTGTTGATTATCAGCGTGACAAAGACCTAATATTGGACTCCTACCATGTGAGGCTAAGACCAATGTTTCCACCAGCATCACACTAATTAAAACAAACTCCAAACCAATTGAGATTGATTGGGAATCCCTAGAGGGAAACAGTTGCCTATGTGTTTATTCTGTAGGAAACACATATGTTCCACATCACCACACATTAACAGCAAACAGGACCCCAAATAAGGATCCCAAATTGAAAACTAAAACTGAAAATTTTATTTGATTCAAGACTCAAACCATTTTGAAATATTTTGTTCAAGGGGAATAGGCAAAAAAGCATATTGTTTGCTGAGTGTTAAGTTTGGATCTTAATTGGCACTCTCCACTCAAGAAACTAAAGCAATTGACTGATATCACTAAAGATTATGAGCCCTTCCCCTATTTTCTGAAATATTTATAACATAAGAAAGAAAAAAAGAGACACACTTGTCATAGTGATTGTACCTGTCAAGGCAGATGCCTCAATGTGGACCAATTGTTATTTTAAAAAATTGAGATAATGCAATGAGTACATTTATTTGAGCATTCAGTAAAAGAGACCCAGAGTTCACCTCCAAACCTAAGGAGGCATTCTTTTGACAACAAGTAGTAGAAAATTTTTCTTACAGGGAGACCCCACTCCTTAACTTACTGGGAGCTTTGCTCAACCTTTCCAGCAAGGGTCAAAGTATCCATAAGGATATAGACAGAGAAGAGTTATTGACAGGACAAGAGTGGGTCTCAAATGAAAGTCACAGATAATGGCTTATCAGGCTTAGTGTTCCACCCTACAGGGGAACATATGGTCATTACACTGGAGGCCTGGTCTCCTTCTCTTGCATATCCAAGACCTAGTCCCAGACCTCCATGGAAGGTGTGAAAATTGGAACAATTCTTATTGAACATCTACCCCCAATGGTGCTTTAATCTATTACCTGCAATAAAACCAAGCTCTTGGCTCCATGTCAAATGTAACCCATAGGGACCTACCCCTGCCAATCCAAGCAATAACACTACAATATTGCCTGAAACAAGCTGCTGTGGGGATCTTCACTGTAATCCAGGAGCTCCTCAAAGAAGGAATCACTCTACCTACCATCTGCCCAGACAATAGCCCTATTCTCCCAGTTTTTACAGACTTTACAAATGAATAGCAATTAATGATGAGTTATACCAAGCTTAATGCACAAATCATGGCCATAAAAACTCTTATTCCTACAATCATCTAATTAATAAAATATATACACAGGAGCGCAGGTAAGTGCTTTACTGTGACTTACTTGGCCAACATGTTTTATTCAGTACCAATAGCAAGAAAAAATAAAATAAAAATTTTAAAAATCATAGCCACTACTGCCAAGACTTTACCAAATGGTCTTTGAAAACTATTTAAAAAATTCACAGCTCGGTTGACATTCAGGGCCCAACGGGCACATGATCAGACCAATAATTTAAGCCTCTTGGACATACACATCATATTTTTAAATTTTAAAATATTTTAAAATATATATTTAAAACCCACCAACTTGATACTGGCACAACAAAAAATGCCATCTTATTAAAGGGTGACTTTGAAGGGGACCTCTTAGAGGATCTCACCACACTTATCATTTATAGGACTAAGTGGGCAATAGCACCACATATAATACAAGGGCCTTCAAACTCTGTCAATCATGGACATCACCAGGCCCTATGTGGGCAGTTTCCTATCACCCTCAAACACAATCTTCATACAGAGATAAAAACACACACCTATTCTGCCCATTAATGTGCTAGAGGTAACACACTCAACATCTCACACTCTCTTTACACCCCAGATACAAAATCATATGTACGTCTGTTTTCCTATGGAAAGAGTCCCCAATAAGTGCCTTAAAACTGGCACAACCAGCAATTTCCCAAAACATAATCCTTGCCCCAATAGGGATGGATTTTAGATTAGAGGCTTTGGATAACACTGGTTATGCCTCTTGGAGATTTTATGCTAACCAAATGCAAATAATGTCTCCTTATGTGTTTTTATTTGTTTGTTTTTAAATTAAGAGATTCCCCTTAGTATTGCTGGAAAATGGCAGAGTAGGGAGCTCTAAAGACTAAGTCCTTCCACCAGGAAAACAATTAAACAAACAATAATTGTCAAAAAAACAAACAAACAAACAAAAAAAAACCATTTTGAAGGCACGGAGGAAAGTAAATCAGTGTCCAACATCCAGGGAAGAATGGGAGGAAGAATCTGATAAATTATGGTAAAGAATAGTAAGTTGCTCTTGGTTAGAAGGAGCTACAAACCCACATACTGCATTCTTGTGGCATGCTGCCATGGGATCTAGCCCCTGGATACCTTGCTGGTGAATGAAGCAGACATAAAATTACTCTTCCCCAAGAAAAGGGATGGGCATGGCTAATATCCAGTCAAAGCTTTTGAATAACGAATTCAGATCATTGGAGGCCAAGATTTGAAGGTGGCCATGTTTTCACTATGCCCCTACCAAAGGTTGCAACAGAGAAGACTTAAAGATGTGAAGCTTCCTTGGGGCTACAGGGGATAGTTAGGTGAAGGGATAAATTTTCTTGCCAGGCCAAGAAATCTCAGCATGAAATAAGACCTAAGTGCCTTGCTGGTTCTCTCCCCAGGGAACTTTGGAGCCAGATTATACCTCATTCATAGGTCCCTGAACCTGTTTCACTTGGGAAAGAACAATTTGGTGTATTGAAGGCTTCCACTACTATTGAAAAGTCATCTACTTCTCCCTTTAGTTTTGTTAGTTTGTGCCTCCTTTTTCTTGTGTCACCCAGGTTAGGTGCATAAATATTTATTAGTTTTTTTTTCTTGGTGAATTGCCCATTTTATTAATATATAATGATCTTCTTCATCTCTTATAACAGTTTTACATTTAAAATCTATTTTGTACAATATTAGTATCATGACTCAAACTCATTTTTGGTTACTATTCCTGGTAATATCTTATTCCAACATTTCACTTTCAAACTGGTTGTGACCTTTTATCTGAAGTGAGACTCTTGTAGACAGCTTATAGATGGCTCATATTTTTTTGCCCATTCTATCAGTCAATGTCTTTTGATTATAGAATTCAAACCATTAACATTCAATATCCTTACTGTAAAGGTATAACTTACTTCATTCCTTTTTTTTTTTTATGTGTTAAGACTTAATTTTATTAATTGTTGACCAAACACAATCTGAATAAATATACGCTAAATATTGCATCAGAGTCTCTCCAAACTTTACATGTGGTTGTAATCCATTTCTTGCCCAAGAGGTGTCTTTCTGTTGACATATCTTACTGTTGTCTGTCTTTTTTCACTTTAATTTATCCTTCTTAGTAATCTACATTTGTACCCTCTTCTCCAAGTGTCTCATCCTTGTTTTTTTCCTTTCAGCCTGCAGTTCTCCCTTTAGTATCTCTTGTGATTCTGGTCTTTGGATAACATATACCCTCAGTTTTTCCTTTGTGAAAATGTTAAACTCACCCTCATTTTTTAAGGACAGTTTTGCCAGATACAGAACTCTTGGCTGTCCGTTTTTCTTTCTCAGTACTTTAAATACATCATGCCACTTTCTTCTCACCTCAATCATTTCAGATGAGAGGTGAGCATGTATCTTGTTGAGGTCCCCTTTTAAGTGATGTTTGCATTTCTCTTGCCACTTTCAGAATATTCTCTTTATCTCTGATATTTTTTTTCTGAATTGTAGGTGTCTCAGAGTAGGTCAATTAGGATTTATTCTCTTTGGGGCATGTTGTCCTTCTTTGATATTGATATTTTTGTCTTTCATAACAGTTGGGAAGTTTTTGGTCATTATTTCCTCAAATATTCTTTTTGCCCCTTTTCCATTCTCTTCTTCTTCTGGGACATATATAACATGTATGTTTATGCATTTCACATTGTAATTCAATTCCCTTAGATCCTGTTCTTTTCTCTTTCTCCTATCCTGTCTTTTCTAGTTTTCGTGTTCTGTCCTCAAATCACTAATTTGTCTTTGGGCAGTTCAAATCTGCTGCTTTGTGCCTCTAAAGTATTTTTAATCTCATACATTGTGTCTTTCATTCTCATAAGCTCTGTTACTTTTTTTTGCAGGCTTTCAAATTTTTCTTTATATTCACCTACAGTCTTCTTAATATCCTTCCTCTCTTTAGTCATGTTTTCCTTCAATTATTTGAATTGATTTAGGAGATTTGCATGACTATCTTTATTGAGTTGTCTTAATTCCTCTATCTCTTTAGGATATTTAGTTTCTTCCTTTGGCTGGGCCATCCCTTCCTGTTTACTAATATGGCTTATAAGTTTTGCTGATGTCTAGGCATTTAAATATGCTGGTGAATTTACTCTGAATGTCAATTTCTCTCTCTTGCCAAGTGTTTTTTTTCCCACAGCTTTTCTTTGATTTTTGGTTCAACTTATTCTGAGTCTTAAAAATTGCCCAGATTAAGTAATCAAAATCCAGCCAAGGACTCTTTAATGTCCAGATTTTTACCAAGGGTCTAAAGAGAGACATAAAAACAGTTTTTCTCCTTGTAATTTCCTAACAAGGCAACAGATGGCATGCATTGACAAATCTTTCCATGGAGGTATTTCAATCCCTGCTTTCCAGTGTTTCTGGCCCTGCCAGAGATGAGATTTAAAGTGGGCTTTACTGCCCAATTTCACTGAAGGGAAGCACTCTGACTCACTCTCCCTCCTTTCCAGGAAAATCTGACAGGGAGGAAGATGTCTGTTTTCTTCTCAGTTGCCATCAGTGAGTCAAGGGTTCTATGCAGACTTAATGTCTTCAGGGTGGAGGATGAGAACACTTTCTGGCCTCCATGTTTGTTGTTTCAGGTTCTTCATTTGCCTGCCCCTCACCCTTCTGGGAGTTGTGTGGCACTGTCTTTGTCTGCTGACCCACAAAGCAGAACCCTCAGGCAGCTTTTGACCCTTTCTCCATTGTTTTTGTGAGAGAGTTCAGCCTTGCCTGCCTAATTTGATGACATTTTCCCAGAACTCCCTGGGAAAGACTGACTTGAAAAAGTCCTCTCCACTATGTCCCTCATCCCAGAATTTGCCCTACAGGAAACTGCAGCTTGAGAAAATGAAAGGAGTGTAAGAAACTACAGATTTGGACAGTAGTGGGCAATGACTTGCTTGCTTTTAAAACCTGGGAGAAGGAGTTTTGTCTCCTGGAAAACAGAGAGGACAACTGAACTCTTAGAAACAGAGGAACTCCAAAACAACTAAAATGCAAAATCCCAAGACAAGACACAGAGCCAGAAAAACAGGGAAACTATGTTTGCCTTGGAAAGAGCTTCCTGACGGGATTGTTGAAACTTAAGAAAATATTTGTTTAAAAATCAAGAAACAGACATCTCAGGGAACAAATTACAGACTAACATTTTAATATATTAAAAAGTAGGGTGTGTAAAATAATAAAATAAAAGTAAAAGTAAAAATAAAAAAATAAAAAATAGAACAAAAAATGTACAGTGTGTACCAATGGAAGATGTTAATGGGGGAAATTGTGGGAGGGGGAAGGGTGTATGTTTGAATCCCCTATATTTTTTATGTAATATTTTTATAATATAAAGCTTGTTTATGAAAAAAGAAAAAATATAGAAAATGTACAGCATGCAACCAAAGAATAAAACAAGCAATTAAATAGGAAATGATGGCACATCCAAAGTAAAAGGATAAAAATCCAGCTAACACCAAAAAAGAAGGCCAGACTGTGGACATATTGAATAATGCCTTTAAAAAATATTTTTAAATGCTCTAGGAGATAAAGGAAATAAAAAAGAGAAAGAACTACAGGATGCCATGAAAACAATGAATGAAAAATATGAGAATTTTATTAAAGAGATTGAAATTTTTCAAAAAGAACTGAACAGAACTACTGGAGTTGAGGACCACAATAACTGAAATAAAAAATTTCCAGGATGATTTTTTTTTAAGATTTTATTTATTTATTCATTTATCCCCCCCTTGCTGCTTGTGCTCGCTGGGTCAGCTAACCACGCCATGTTGGTGGGCTTGCCTTCACCAGGAGGCCCCGGAAACCGAACCCGGGGCCTCCCATATGGTAAACGGGAGCCCTACTGATTGAGCCACAGCTGCTTCCACCTAGGATGATTTTAACAACAAATTGTAGGTGGCAGAAGAAAGAATCATTGAACTCAAAGATAAGAAGCCTGAAATAAGTCAAAATGAGGAGGAGAAAAAAAGTGATAAAAAATGGAAAAAAAAATGAAAATAGCTTAAGCTATATGTGGGACACCATCAACATACCAGTATATGCATTATGGGTTTCCCAGGAGGACATGAAAAACAGAAACTTTATGAAGGAATATTCAAATAAACAATGATAGAGAAATTTCCAATGATAGTGAAATACATGATTATGCACAACCAAGAAACCCAGAGAACAGAATACAGGATAAATATGAAGAAAAGTGCTCTCTGTTATATACTGATCACACTATCAAATGCAATGGAGAAGAAGAATGTTCTGAAAGCTGCAGGGAAAAAGAATTTGTTACATAAAAGGGAGTCCTAATTAGGTTGAGTGCAGAATACTCATGGGGAAAAAAAACATGGAGGCCAGAAAGCTATGTGTTTAAATCCTTAAAGTCCTAAAAGAAAAGAGCTGTCTGCCAATAATTGTAAATTTTGTGAGACTTCATTCAAAAATGAGGGAAAAAATAAGACATTCCAGATAAATAAAAGCTGAGGGAGTTAATTACAACTAGACCTTATTTACAAACAATACTAAAGGGAGTTCTTCAGACTGACAGAAAGGACACAAGACAGTGGTCCAAAACAGCATAAAGGAATAAAGACCTGCTTTAAAGCTAATCTTTTGGGTAACTCACGTTCTTACTTCCTACAAGTGCCAACATGGAAATGTATAAAATTAATTATAAATCTATGGTTTTGTTCATATAATGTACAAAGATACAAGTGGTAACAAGTACAAAAAAGGTGGGAGAACAGAGAGGTATATGGAATGTATGTGTATATGATATTGATGTTATGTTATGTTATCAAACCAAATATGTTAGTATATATTTAAGATGTTAAATTTTAAGCCCATTGTAACCACAAGGAAGATATGTGATGAATATATACAGATAGAAAAAAGAAAGCACACAACATGGGACAAAGCAAATATTCAAATAAATATAAAGGTAGGCATTAATGGAAGAATTGAGGGATTAAAAATAAGATATTCAATGGCTAAATACCAATATTGCTGAAGAAATTTCTTCATTATAAGTAGTGAGTTTAAATGTAAATGTATTAAACTTTCCAGTCAAAAGGCAGAGATTGGCAGAATGAATTAAAAAGCATGATCTAAATACATGCATTCTGTAAGAGACTCACCTTAAATACAAAGATGAAAATAGGTTGAAAGTTAAAGGGTAGGAAAAAATTTACAATGCAAGTGGTAAAAAGGAGAGAGGTGGAGGAGATATACTAATATCAGATTAAATTAAACTCTAAGTCAAAATCAGTTATAAGGGACAACGATGGTCAGTATACATTAATAAAGGGAAAATTATTTTTAAAATATATGCATCTAAAAGCAGAGGTACCAAAATATAGGAAGCAAATACTGACAGATCTGAAGGGGGAAACTGATGGTTATATATTAATAGTAGGTGAGTTTAATACATCACTTCCAATAATGGATAGAACATCTTGTCAGAATATTAATATGAAAATATAATACTTAAATGATTCTCTAAACTAACTAGACCTAAAAGACATATTTAGAACACTTCATCCAACAAAAACGGAGTATGCATTTTTCTTGAGTTCACATGGGTTATTATCCAGGATAAACTATATGTTAGTTCTCTAAACAAATACCAATGTATTCAAAAACATTTAAATCATATGATGTATATTCTCCAGCCACTACAAAATGAAGGTAGATATCAATGACAGAGAGAGAAATGGAAAATTCACAAATATGTGAAAATTAAACAATACATTTTTGCATCCAATAATTCAACATTCCCCAGGTGGTAATCTCAGATAGATACTCAAGCTGGTTAATTATAAAACAGCAATGGTCCCTCATCTTAACATATGAGTCTGGGTTCTTTGTTTCATTGCAGCAAAACTATTACTTATATTGACACAAATTGCCCATGAACTTGACAGCTTCATCAAACATAAATAGATGGCCTCATATTTCTGGAAGTTAGAATTCTGAAACCAAGGTGTTGACAAGGCAATACTCCCCCTGAGATATATGGAGGAGGAAAGTTCCTTGCTCTTCCTAACTTCTGGTTGTTTGTTGGAAATCCTTGATGTTCCATGATTTGTAGCTACAACACTTCTATCACCACATCTGTCCACACATGGCTTTTGTCTCCCTCTTCTCCTTATGGGTGTCTGTGTACCCTCTCTTCTTTTTATAAGGCAGCCAATAATATTGGATTTAGGGGAAACTTTATACAAGTATTACCTCATTTTAACCTAATTAATTGCACATGCAATGATGCCATTTTCAAATAACACCACATATTGATGTCCTGGGACTTAAATATATCAATTTTGGAGGATATAATAATACCAGTAGCACTGTTCTTATTTTGGCAGGGTCATTCAGGGGTGTGAAATGAAACAAGTATTTGAGATCCAGTAATTATTTTGGATATATAAGAATAATTAAGGAGTTACTAGTAAGGTGTGTGAAAAAGAGAAGGGCCATTGAAGGAAATGAGTTCACCATGTGATAATAAGGAAGCTAACACTTAGAACATCCCCAAATTAACCTTATTAGGGACCTCAAGAGGGGATTTACAACTGCATCACCATATTGGGCATCAAGATAAGGGAACTGAGAATTTCACCTTCATCGTGATTCTTTCCTTAATTTTAGTTCTGCAGTCAATAGTTCCTTCATTCTGTGTGTTATAGAATATGGGAATGACACACATGTGACTAAAAGTTTTTCTGGCCTCAGTCAAAACTGCCTGCATGAGGGAGCCCTTGTTGGGAGTGAAAGTAAGGAAATCCTCTGATCTAGAAAGTGTTACTCTTATAGTCCAATATGGTTTAAACAAAGAATCTATGGGGGCCTGGAGCCTCGGCTGTTACACTTAGAACAGATATGTTGAAAGGTTTATATGATGTAGCTGGTAATAGTTCTGAAATAAGAAGGGCTTTAGTTTTAGGTTTTAGTCTTTTTAGTGCTGATTTCTCCCAAGATCCATCCACTAACTCTCTGCTAATCTCAAGCATATTAAGGTGAATTGATATTATAGCTATTAAGTATTTTGGAGCCTTATTTGGACAGGAAATTTTGATTGATGGGGAGTCAGCAGTGAAGAAGAATGACAAGCATGTTTAATCTCGAGAGATTACAGTTGTCTGGAAAAACCATTCAGGGCAGCATGAAACTGTTGCAGCATGGAAGTGAGTGTGCCATCTCTTATCTTGGGAAATTCATAGGGATTAACAGGTGAAGGGAGATATGTTTGACCTGACCTGAGAAGTGTCAGAGGTTTGACTTTGAGCAAAATGACCTAGGGTGAACAAGATGCCAGTTCACATGCAGGCAAGTACCCCAGTAATTCCAAAGTCGAGGCACATTGTAGTGTTGCTGTGTGATATTCAGCTCAATGTACATTTTCATTACAATGTATCCATGGATTAAATATGCATGATATTCAAAGGAAAATATTAATTTAATTTAATTAAAACATAAAATTAGATGAAGCATTTCACCTTCAGTAAAAATAAATAAGATTGAAGGGAATGTATGTTTTTAGCTGAGGTTGTCTTGTTTAGGAGATAAGGTTGATTAATAATATTTGAATCAATTATATTTTCATTGATTTTTCTGTTATTTTTCTATTGCAAACAGAGAGAACCGTGCTGAAAAAGTCTAACTATGCACATTTGAATAATTCTTGTCGCCCTGTTTCTTAATTTGTTTGTATACATCAAAGTGCCATTACTTGGTTAATACACATTTAGTGCTGTTATGGCTTTCTGGTGAACTGTCAAGTCAGGAGTGGGGAGGTATATTTCTCTTTTAATAAGAATAATTGGGAAATTTGGAGATAATTCTGGCTCCACAGAGAGACATATCATAACTGTGGATTCTTCAACACTGTGTGGCCATTCATCCCAGTGATTTTTAGATGAGGTTTGGGGTTTGAGCTGATGGTGTCATTAGTTGATATTTTGGGGATGTTGAGATGAGGTGAATTTAAATAAAACATGCTCAGAGATTTCAAAAAATTTCACTGAGGAAGGTTTTTACATGTATATCTACTGTGATTTTCAGTTATGTGCCAGCAGCAAGCAATGGTGTCAGCATGGAGGTTATTTTATTTTTCCTAAACATGTACACCAATCTTTCTAGCTTTGCTTGTGTGGATGGGTCAAGATTGTCATAAACAACATGTTTTACTTTCCATCATGGAATCTCCTAATGTGGTGAGAGAGCAAGTGGGGAGCAGACACTTATTAACTTGCAATAAACACTGTATTTTTAAAATGACTGCTTAACAAATAACCACAATGGGATAGAGCAGACATTTATTTGGTTGCATTTCTGGAACTCAGAAATCTAAAGTAGTTTCACTGTAGCAAAAGCAAGAGGTCCACAGGGAGACTTGCTGTTCTGGAGCAACCAGGGGAAAATATATTTTCTTATCTTCACCCCCTTCCAGAGATCCATTCTTTGGCTCATGTTCCTTTTCTCCATTTTCAAAGCCAACAAGGAAGGATCATGCTTCCGTCATCAACTTGCCTCTTATTCTGAATTAGTATCTTTCCCTGCTTCCTTCTCATGAGGGAAATAGCAATTACATTAAGGGTTCATCTGGATAATCTGGGATAATCTTCTCATGCCAAGGTCCTTAAATTAATCACATTTTCTAGGTCCCCTTTTACATGTGTGTCTCATAAACAAATTCAGCTCATTTCAAAACTCTCATAATTCTTAACTCATTGCAGCCTAAACTCAAATTCATAGTTCTATCTAAATAATATCAGCACAAAAATTACCAATCTCACCATCTAAATCATCTTATCATGTATTGACAAATCATTCTGGGGGATTATTTGTCCTAAGATGAAATTTCCTTCCATATGTAGATGTAGGAAACTAGAAAGTAGGTGTTCTTCCAAAATACAATGGTGGCCCAGAGGCCACTCTAGTTCAGAGAAGCTGTCAGTCCAAAGAGATGGAGCTTTAATGGTACTAATTAATTCTGGATGCCATGAGAACCCCACCATTATAGGGGAAGCACCTGACTTCTCCTTCATCTCCTCTCAAAGGAGAAATTCTTTGATAAGCTTAGAATTTTCTTCATCCTAACATCCTCCTCCAGACAAGAGAAGAGGGCATTAGTCAGCACATGTTATACAGAGTGTGTGGTCCCATTGACTCCTCATCTAGGCTGACATCCACACTCATCCCTTAGGATGTGCCTGAATTTGGATTTTTCACTGGAACCTTCCCAGGTGGTTTCACACTGTGATATCCATGTGATTATCTACACCTGGCCATGAAGGGAACACGATTGGATGAGGTAGCTCTGAGCAGAATTTGTACAGTTTGTTTCTGTATTGGTAAATTATCATTTCTAACTGTGAAGAAAGTTTTTTTACTAATGTTTTCCCTACTCACAGTATAGGTTTGAGCACCTTCCTCATGCATCTGGATCTTTCCTGGAAACTGGGATTTAAAGGAGGTCATGTGGGCCCTCAAGTTAGTTTAACTAACTAAATTAATATAAGTATGTGAAAACCATAGGGAAGAAGAACACATGAAAGGGAATGTGTACAGCTATGGACCTAGTTAGTAGCAATAATCTGATGCTGTTCTTTTCTAATCTGTAACATGACTCCATGTCTGGAGTCATGACAATGTAAATATTGGTGGAGGAGTGCTGCATGGGAATTCTGCACATTTTGCATGATTTTTGTAAGCTCACAACTTCCTTAATAAAAATAAAAAATTAGGAACAGAAGTAGTTGAGTTGGTTGAGCTCCTTCTTCCCATATATGAGAACCCAAGTCCAACCCCCGGTGCCTCCTAAAAACATAAATAAATAAATAAATAAATAAATAAATAAATAAATAAATATTTAAAAAGAATGTAGATAACTCTGGAACAAAAAGGAAGTATAAAGTACACATATTAAGAGCAGTTGTGTGACTGTTCATTATTACACAGTGTGTCTGAAACTCACATCCTCAGATTTTGCAATTTTAAGGAATATTAAGGTCACAGATGAAACTCAGTGAGGAGGCCTGAATCTATCGGTCTTTCTGAAAACACTATGATGATGCCTCATGGACCATATTAGTACAATCTCATGTCTATTACATTTTGATATTCATGTCTGCATCTCCCTAACACAATCCAGAATGACCCACAATGCCTCCTTGGAAACCCTCCACCTGATGAACATCATGGTATTCCTGGAGCATACTCACAGGAAAGGATATCAGGTCCCTTCAGCATAGGAATGGAGGACACTGGACACTGACCACAGGCCCCTCCTGTCCTGTCTCTTGCTGTCTTACAAAATTCCTGCCCAGGTGTCATCCTGCAGGACTGGGATCTCCTAGGTCTGGGTCCACCTCAGAGGCACAGGGCTTCCCACGGGACTGCATAAGTGCAGCTTTCAGTCAGATCCACTTCCAGGGAGCAAGTGAGGCAAAAGAGCCTGAGCCCTCCTGAGGTTGTGGTCAGCTTGTCAGCAAAGAAGCAAGGGTTTGGACAAACCTTATCCCACATTTTTTTTCTCATTTCTCTCAGGACTGTTCCTTACCTTCCCTACAGGTGATAGCTCAGGAAGAACTTCCAGGGCTTCTGACAACAAATGAGGCTCTTAGGGATCTACCAGCAGTGAGAAGTGGGCAGTTATTTCAAGTCCATCAGGCTAGCTGACCTCTCACAGTCAGCTTGCTTTTCATTTGGATCACGTACATCCATAATAAGCCCTGCCTATGATGGAGAAAACAGGAGAAGACACCTGTGCAATACACCTAGGGCCATGCCAGCATTTGTCCTCTTTCTTTTCTTTTCCCTGAGGTCATGGGACTCTACATAGTGGTGGTGAGCTGAGCCATGGAACCAATATATTGTATAACCTGGGATAGAAAGGATACAAACACACACACACAGTCTGGAAAGAAAGCAGACTCTTCAAATTTCAATTCAGATAAAATTATTCTATCATAAAATAATCTGTCCCAATGTTGACTAAACAACATGCAAATTCAAAACTAGTATTACTATTATTATTATTTTTTTTATTATTATTATTATTATATTTTGCATGGGCAAAATCAGAACAGAGAATTAGAAATGGAGAATTGATTCCACAATGTCACAGTGTTAGCTGAAAAAAAACATTTTTCATACTTCCAGACTAATCCAGAACAAAATGAAGAAAACTACTTTATATGTGTGTATCAATGGGCAATGGCCATCCCAGGGAATGGAGATGGCCTGCATCTTCAGGCAGGATCATCCCACCCACCATATCCATGGGATATAAGCCCTCTCTCACTTGGAGGTGGAGTGGACATCACCATCCCAGACCCCTCAGGATTAGGGGAAGAACTATGGACTAGAGTGGACTTGATGATATCCTGTTGTTCACATATGGTGATTCTAGCAATGGAAGAAATTATAACAATGAGGTGGAGCCAGTGGCCACTTGACACTTTTGGGGCAGGGAGGGGACGAGCAGTTGAAATACAGGGGCTTCTTTGGGATTTGGAGGTTGTCCTGAGTACTGTTGTGGCAACGGATGTAGGCCATTTTAAATCAGCACACATGACTCAGAACTGTGTGGGAGAGAGTGTGGTCTATGGTGTGAACTGTGGTCTATGGTTGGTGGCAAGACCCCAGGATGTGTAAGTCCATTGAGGGTGGTGGGCCACACTTGTGGGAGATGTTTGTGTGGGATGTGGTGGGAGGTGTGGGAGGTGGGCAACATGGGAATCCCAGTGGGTTTTCTGTAATATTTTGGGTAAGCTAAGCACCTCTTAAAATATATATATATATAACATTTTTGTAAGCAAATGCACATATATGCATATATATTTATAGATCATTTTGCAAATGTTGGTATTTATTGTGAAAATTTTTATTTTTACCCACTATATATATATATATATCATATAATATACAATAGCACTGCAAATATATTTTCTCTGTTTGAAACTTGGAAACATAATGACATTACTGAGAATAAACATAGTGGAGGATCCCTAGAGATTCAGTGTTTTTAAGCAAGAAAGAGAAACCTTATATTATTACAGGAACTTGTGGTTTCTGCAAATCTTCCTTGCAACTGAGTCTCTGCTGTGGATAGGCCATGAGTGCCCCCTGCTGTCAGCTCCCTTCTGCAAGAGGAGGTTTGTGTCTGGGCTCATGCTGACTTCCCCTCACTGTGTATCTGGCACAGTAATACAGAGCTGGTTCCTCAGCAGTTATGGAGCTCAGCTGTACAGAGAACTGGTTCTTGGATGTGTCTCTCATGGTGCAGAGTTGGCTCTTGAGAGTTGGATTGTAGTAAGTGTTACTACTAAGGCATATATCTGGCAACCACTGCAGCCTCTCACTGGGGAGTGACAGATCCACTACCAACAGTAACCACTGGTTGTGATGGAGACACCAGAAACAAAGCAGGTGAGGGCCAGGGTCTGGGAGGGCTTCACCAGTCCTGGGCCTGACTCCTGCAGCTGCATCTGGGACAGGACACCTGAAGACAAGGAGAACAGTGAATCCTGTGCTCAGAGACAGCATCGCCTTTACCCTCATGGCTAAATCCTGAGACACTCACCTCTGGGAGCTGCCACTAGAAAGAAGAAGATCCACAAGGGTTTCATGCCCATGACTTACAGACAATATTTCCCTGTGTCACAAGGTCCTGAATGGTTTGCAGGAGGGATGGGGTCACAATGGCTACAGGGCAATTCCCTGCCCAGGAATCAGGCCTCTTGAAAACAACCAGAGGGCTGCCCTGCTGATGCCTGTGGCACTGAATTTGGGATCATAACTGAGATTCTGGAAGTCAGTAGTGCAGACAGCCCAGCACAGCTCCCTCCTGCTGCCTGTGGTCCTGACGATGTGACCTCACTTTTATGAACTCCAGTCTGAGAAGATGCAAATTGGGGATCACAGCATAAACTTTATTTATGAATTTTAGGGTAGGAATCCAGAGCTGTTTACTGTTATTAACATTGTTAATAAATCACCCAGGGAAGCAGAATGTAGGAACCTATGTGAGCCTCACTTCTGACCACCACAATTGCACATGAGAAACCTGCTCTGGTCCTGCCCTTGACATGTCACATATGTATACTGGGGCAGCTCAACCCCCTCAGCTGCAGTAACTTCATCTGAGAATTGGCTGATATAGATCCCATTGTTTCTGAAAATCCCTTTTTACTTTATCATTTCAGGAGCACAACCTTGAAAGCAGGATACGGCAACCTGGCTCTTCTATATTAGTCAAGTTATATGACAAATAACCTCAATGCCTGAATGTAGGTAATAGGAAAGTTAACGAAAGTAGGATGAGCCAGATTAACAGGGCATGTCTGAATCTTCTGTTTAAGAGCTGGAAATATTGCCTGGTCTGATGTGAGAAAGGGGAGGGAAAGAGAAGACATCCAACATCCATAACCAGGTGTGCCACTACTCACCAGGTGTTCACATAAGTTTGCACAGATGCAGAGTTGAGTGTCCTGGTCTTAGGGGCTGTTGGTCTTGGAGGGAGACTGGTATAAATTCTTGTTCAGAGAGAAGAAAATCCAAAGGATATGCACATGTTTCTCTGGGTGAGGATGAGTTGCTAGGTCTACTCACCATGAGGAAAGGAAAAGTATAAAAGGAAAAAAATAGCTTCTGGCACTTAAAGAGATTATTAAACAAAGCTGAAGAACCAATTGAAATAACTAATTGGTGGTAAAAAGAGAAAAGAGGTAATTATGTAAGTGAGATGCCTCTGAAGGTTACCAGCAATGAAATTGCTGGAGGAAGTAAGTACCATGGCCAGAGTGAGAAGAACAAGATATTGGTGGGGATTGTGTTGAGGAGACAGGGAAGGTCTATTTGGTAGTGGATTTTATTTTCACTATATAATGTAGAGAGTAAGAATTAAGAATGGAATATGAATGTACATAAAGTTGAGTACAGATATATGAATATAATGGAGGATCATTACTAAAGCCATCATGAAAAATGAAACATGAATTGCAAAAATGAAACAACAATCAAAAGATCAGTGTGTTTCCAAAAATTTTAATAAAAAATTAATAAAATAACCCAACCCTTTAAGTCCTCACTATTAATGCAAATAAAAGACCTAGAAATGACCCTTTAAAATGTGCTTCATATTGCCTTAATGAGTTAGACAAATGCTCTCAAAGGAGTAGAATATTATTAGACACATTAACAGTTCTAGTTAAATTCTTATTTTAGATTGTATTTTGAAAAAGGAAATCCCAGACTCTGGGAGGAGGTCCCTCCCCTTTGACCCCTGCCCCTGCTCTGGGGCTGAGCCCTAGGCTACGTGCGTCCCCACAGGGAATTTTCCTCTCAGCATCTCTGCCCAGTGTTTCTTTGTATCAGAATGTTCTTTAGAGATATGAAACATGCTTATACCATCTCTCCTTTTTGCTTGCTGTTTGCACTCATTGTCTGCTCATTGTTTTCTCATCTCCTCATTGTTTTTGCTTGATGTCTGCTCATTGTTTTTGCTCAATGTCTGCTTAGTGTTTATTTCTTTTCTTTAGGAGGCTCTGGGAACCAAATCTGGAACCTCCCATGTGGGAGGCAGGTATCAAACTGCTTGAGGCACATCCACTTCCCCAATCATGCCTTTTTGTATTGAATTGTCACCATGTGTCTCCCACCTTAAGATAAGGTCATGTTCTCATCAGTCTCAGAGTTCACTTTCAGAGAGAACTGGTTCTTGAACATGTGTTTGGAGTTAGAGTCAGCTAGAGTTGCACAGGTTATAAACTGTGACAACACTAACATGGATGCACCTCATCTTCAGCAGCTCCTCCCCAGGAGCTGGAGGATCCACTTCCAGCAATAATCACTGACTAATGAACACAGAGACCCAGTAGGGGAGGTAAAAAAACCTGTGAGGGCTTCAGTCTTCTTCATTCCTCGAGGTGAAAATAGGACAAGTAAACTGGAACCAGGAAACACTCTGAGTCTCCCATTTCACAGACCTCAACCACATGACACTATTTCTAAAAATCGAAGAGAGGTTTACAGCTGAGGACCACAAGCATGAAGAGGAAGGAACAAAAATATTTCATGTTCTTTTGGATAAATCCCATGAATCCCAGGGAAATCTGTCCAGAATGATTAGACACCTTACTGTGAGTCTCAAAGGGACTTGTGTTTTCTCCCAAGAGCCAGGGCATGCTTTGCATCTGGGAAGCACATTTGTGTGTAAAGATGGAAGGTTTGATGGGCATCCCTGTTTCTGGCCAGTCCTGGTTGTTTTCCAGGGAGCTTCTGTGTTCAAAGACTGCAGATTATAGAGGAAGGTTTTGTGCAAATAAGCATAAATTTATGTTTTTATATGGTGTCTTTCCCATGACTGCAAGTACTCACTTCCTGTGAACAGAATTTTTTTCCCTCTAATCATGAAGATTTGTTCATAGCTTGTAGAAGGCTGTAAACACATACACACTAAATGAGTTAATATATTAATGGATAAAGTAGGGAAGAATGGATTGCATAATCAGAGAGTATACTGATACAGACAAGTAAATTATAATTTCTACATGAAATTTGTAATGGCCTTCTCTCATAACCTCAGTTCTGTCACTTGGAGAAGAGGAAGGAGGTGGAGGAGAAGTAGGTGCTGACAATATCTGGTGTGAGAAGGAGATTTGGGGTGATAGGACCTAGCACTGCAAAATTCCAGGTCACAGTTGCCTCTGTGCTGGGTGACTGTGAATGTCAAAGTTACATTGGCAAACATCCTACACCCTCTATGATGTATGTCTGAGTAAAATAAGGAAAACTGAATGGTGAAGAGAAGACAAGGATCTGGGGAAATTTGTTTGCTTGGAGGGAGGGAAACTTAGAGGGTCAACCAGGAACCACCTCACCCTCCCTCTGCAGGGTCTGGCCCCTGTGCTCCATGGGTAGGAGTGGACCCTGAGCTTGTGCTTCTCAGCAAGGGGAGATATGTGTTTCCTTCCCTGCCTGGGACCTCTGGTGTTTCCCAGCACAGCAGTATGCACACCTGAATCTTCATGTCCCTGAGGCTCACCTGTAAATGCACCTGGTTCTCAAGGGTCCCTGATGAAGTTCTCACATGACTCAGTGGCTGTCCTGTGGCTGATATTCCCACCACTGTTGATACTACCCACATATCCCAACCTCTCCCTGGTAACTGGAATTCATAAAATACAATGGACCAGAAGACAGTCATCTCACAGGTGATGCTAGTGTTCTGGATGTGTCCTCACATCAGACTGAAACCTCATAGGTGCATCTGGGCACTCACAACCAGGAAGAGGGACCATTATTCCTTAAACGCTATGCCTACAAAGGAGAAATTTATTTTCCTGTCAGAGGTGCTAGGTGTGGTGGAGGCATATGGAGATGTCCTTGGCTTCCAAGGATGTGCTGGAATGGGAAGTCAAAGCCCATATCTAAAAGGCATTCATCTACCTGGGAGGACACCACATCAGCTCTACCAGCAGAAACCTGTAGTTGTGCAGGTAGGATGAAATGTGTGGATTAGTTCTTCCTGATGACCCTGTCTGCTTCACAGAAAACTCTACATGTGTTGCTTAACATTTTATTTCTATGAAAACCCTTGATACATTTAGGGTAAAATAATAGATAACAGATAAATAACTCATTAGTACATCCAAAAAAATTAAAATAAAATAAAGACTATTAAATATAAATGTTATCAGAGATGCTCTTTGAATAAGTGAAAAATAAAAATTGTGAGTCTATTATTTTTGTCTTAAATCTTCTTCTAATGTATACATTGAAAATCTGTGTCTGGCACAGTAATAAATAGCCATGTCCTTGACTCTCAGGCTGCTCAGCTTTAAATACACTTCATTCTTGGAGGTGTCCCTGGTGATACTGAGTCAGGACTAAAGAGTTGGGTTATAGTTTGTGTTTCCACCACTATTGATCCTGCCAACCCACTCTAGCCCCTCAACTGGGGTCTGCTGGATCCACTGCACATAAGTGCTGGTTAAAGAGTTTCCAGAGACAGTACAGATGAGGGACAGGGTATGTGATGGCTTCACCACATCAGGTCCTGATTCCTGCAGCTGCACCTGGGACAGGACACCTGAGGACAAAGAGAACCACAGTAAGTCAATTCTCAGATGCATCATCCACATTACCTTCTTGTCTGAATCCCTGAGTAAGTCACCTCTGGGAGCTGACACCAGAAAGAATAAGAAGCACACAGGTTTCATGTCCTGTGGATGAGATTCTTGATCACAGGAAATATTTTCTCTCATGACAAGAAGCCTGAATTAAATAAATGAGTCCTGTGGTTTCATCAGGTTACTTAAGTGGTGATTTGGATGAGGGAGGTACCAGTACTAAGTAAAGGTGAAAGGGGGAAGAAAGGTCATTTTCTCTAGTGCTTCCCTGTAACAAGGATACTGGGTGTGCCCAGTATTCTTCCCAGGGTCCCTTTTATGCTAAGTCCAGATTCATCTTCCTTCAAGACAGAAATATGCTGAGTGAGATGATCAGAAAGATGTGTATGGCCAAGGATCAAGGATGGTTTTGGAATAGGTCAATGAGCATCTACTCCCAGGGATATATTTATATATCAGATTCTCACCATATATCCAGGGACCTCTAATTTTGTGGAAACATATTTTTATAGATTTATTTCCTGTTATCATTAGTTTATGGTATATCCAAATATTCAGGCAGCAGCTGAATTTATCAAACACAGTGAATTCAAAAAAACCTGAGTGCAGTAATTTTGCTGTGAATATTGATGACTTTCAGTGAATCACTAACTTGGATGAAAATATCATCAATGGAAACAACTTCATTCCTGTGCAGTTGAAGTTGATAATGTAAGCCTATCAATAAGTTTAATTTGGCACAGGATAAAGAGTTCTGATTATATGGCAATCATTCTTGGTATTCAAATCATATGCAGCTTCCTAGTTGTGATTTTTCCTCATGCAACTTGCATATAAGTAATATTATTCTATACATTGAGCTCTCTTCTTGAGGGAGAAGTTTTATGGACACAAACCCTCCATAGGGTTAAATTAGCAGCAATTGGTGAAAGGTCCTCAACCTACATTTACTCTACGTCAGGAATCTGGTCTTCATGTACCAACTCTGGTATGCTTGAATTGTCCAGTTCTGGGTGATTTTTTTAACTCCCTCAAATGAATTAATATTCATGAGCCTTGGCAAAAGATATGCATAATGGATTGTTTGCAGACAATTTGAGATCAAACTGGACTGAGGGATACTCTCTACCCTGGAAGAAGTTCCCATTAAAAAATCGCATGCAATCATCCCAGCTGAGGCCTGTGTCACTGAATCCTGGGAATATGTCTGAGATGCTATAACTCAGTAGAGGTGGAGAACACAGCACACCTCCATGCCATCCTTGTGGTGAGACCCTGAATATGAGATCTTGACCCTCTGTGCTTCACATTGAAAACAGGTAGGTTGGGAATTCAGTAGTAACATAGGGGTGAAGTTGGTAGGTTTCCACTCCTGTTTGATGTCATCATCACTGTTAAGATTATTATTTCCCCTGAAACTAGACTGTGTGAACCTCATCTTTGACCAAGATTGCACAAGGATCACCTGTTCTCTTCTCTCCCGTGACTTGTCACACCTGTGTGAATGGGAAAGGTCAACACCCTCTCTAACTCAGCATCAACACCAGTACATTGATTACTGTTGGAGACTTTTCTTAACAAAATGAAAGTAAGAACTTTTTGGAGAAACAGGTAAGTATTCTTGGTTAATATTCCTTTTGCTTGAGTTTTGTGTGGCAAATTGCATTAGTCAGTGTCCTCTAGTGAAACAGAACTAACGATAATGGTAAATATTAAGAGATTTTATAAAATAGTCTCATGTGACTGTGGGGACACAGGATTCCAAATTCTGTAGGGCAAGTTACAAGCCTGGAACTCCAATGAAGGTTTTTTATGAATTCTCCAGGAGAAGCTCGCTGGCTGAAGTAGAGATGGGAATGCTTTCTTTTGACTGCTGAAATCATCACTTCTCCTTTTAAGGATCTCAACTGATTGGATGAGATGTCTTTCATTGTTTAGGGCAAACTCATTAGTTGATAATAGATGTAATCAGCCACATATGCAATCACCTTACTGATGATATAAGTCCACAAAATATCCTCACAACAACAATTAGGGCAGTGCTTGCTTAAGCAAACAACTGCACACTATTACATGGCCAAATTCACACATAGACTAACCATCACACTAATATGTAAGAGCTTCACTGTCCTCATTTTTGTATTCTCAAGCCTATCTTGACAGTTATGTTTCAAACATTCAGAAAACAGAATAATCACATTCATACTTAAAATATTTTCATTGAGTTGGTTCATGAATATTTGGATATAATAAAGTTTATGTTATGATTTTAAATTTTCTTGATACTTTGGATATAAATGCATAAGATGGAATAAGAGGATGAAAAAAGTAACATTATTGTACTAAATAACATCATTTTATTCTTAGCTACTGATTACAAAATCACAAAATAATTCAAATAACTACCATCATAGGAGCTGATTCACATGAATTCATAATTTTCAATTGTCAGCCTAATTGGTGCAGTCTAAGTTTTCCAACAGGGACCTGTGTCTCTGCTGGTATGTGACATAGTTGAAGCCAGAGAGGCAGGCATCATTGTCTACTGGGCCACTTTTAGACAACCAGAATACTTTAGAAGAAATTCTCCTCCTTCCCAAGCCCATCACATCTGCATATAATCTTTTGTATGCCATCTTGATATTCACACATGATGGGTATAAACTGGAGGATGAAGGTGACATGCCATGTGTGGAAAATACTGAAAAGTAAATTTCCTAGAAAAAGCTCCATTGGATTAAACAAACCTCAAGCCCCTGATATTATTCTTTTTCATTAGGCCATGAATTTCTTCTTTGTTTAAGCAATCTATGTTGCCTTTTCTTTCTTTTTTTTTTCTTTGCTGAAAGAATAATTCATATTAATGAATAGATATTAAGCTATAATTTAAAAGATTTAAAAATCCATGGTTCAAGTGAGTATATGGTAGCACAGGGCAGGAAGGAGTTGTGGATAAATCACACCAGTGTGCTCAGAAAGGAAGACTCCTACTTGGGGACATCAGGGCTGGAGCTGCTGCTTTATATGAATAATTGACCTGTTCTAAGATCACATGGATTGGAAGCAGTAAGTATAACTTGATACTGGTAAGAAGAGGCATGGGATGTACACTAGCATGGTGACAATCAGGTAAGGTAAGAGTGTCTTTTCTCCTTGGATACATTTGGTATAAAAGCAGAACTTGACATTACTGGAAAACAAGGGGTCTAGAGGCTATGCCACTAATGTAGGGACATGCGACTGAAACAACAGGACTTGAAATCCCTAGGGAAGGTGGATTATGGGAAGTATATCCATACCATGTGTGTTAGAGATAAATATATAAGGCACAAGGGCCATTCATCCTTGGAAAAGAACAGGATGCAATATACACCACAATCAATTGGAAAAAAGAGGTATGGAGGCAGAAATATATGTGCCTAGTTATGACACAACATGGAACAAGTGAGTGTGGAAACCAGTTATCTGAGGTGAGAAGAACTCAACCTTGGCATTGAAATGACTAAAGGTAATGGAAACATTTGGGGTTAAGGAACAAAATTTGGAGTCAACAAACAATTTATAACATCATCTGGGTGCATGGATAGAGATGTGGTGAGATAAAATTGCAGAACCAGGAAATCACAGCTGCATGAGACAATCCAGGAATACGCACAGGACTCTATGAGGTTGGGGAATAATAATTTTGGTACTGCATCGAGGATCAATAAAGAAATGAAATCTTTTCACTTCCTTCTGGCTCGTGGGGAAAGATAATGTAATTTCCTTGGAAGAAGATGGACTGATGTAATTTTTGTGGGGTTAGAGAGGAATCTGAATATAGAGGTGAAAGATATATGAAGATTGACAATAATTGGAATGGTTTCCAGAAATTGCACATAAACTTTTTTTTTATTTCAATAAAACTTTATTTTAAAAAAGAAGCTTTGAGTAAATATTACCACAAAGCAGAAAGATTGTACTCGTTTCTAATTTTTTTCCTATGCCTCTTTTTAAAAATCATATATACATAGTTGTAATTATCCTTTATATGCAATTATACTTTTACTACTTTGCCTAACAAAAATACTTTTGCATGTTATCCACACATTGTGTGTAAACCTTTTAATAGGTACCCAATAATCTTTGACTGGATATAATCATTGTTTCCTTTAGTGTTGGTTTATTAGTGAGATTTAGTCTTTTTCCAATTTTCAGTATTATACACAATGTAATATTTGCATATCAAAGCAGACATTTAGTAGTAATGAACTGAGCTTTACTTCTAATTAGTTTCTTATTTCTAATTAGGTTAATGGTCAGACAAGTTATTCCTCTTCTATAAAGCCTCTTCTCTAAAAAGGATATAGATTTGCAAAGATCTGTTTCACAGAATTATTTGAAAATTCAATGAAATAGAATATAAAGGAGCCTACAGTGGTGCTTGTTGCAAAATAAAATGATCAACAAAAATAGGATACAAAAACACACACACAAAAAAAAGGTTTCCTCTAGTTGCCTTGATTAGTTTAAGTTATGCACCAATGAAAGTCTAGGTCTTGATTAGTTTAAGATCATTATAAAAGACCTTTCTCCCAGCACAATTGTAATCATTTAGAGCCTGTCCACAGTGCTCAACTTTGGATCTCTCCGATCGCTGAAGTTGAGATGGATGACAAAGTAATTTTAAGCTCCTGTGATTCTGCTACAAGTTCCCCAGACCCTTCAGAGCTGGAAGTGATAGAAGCTCAAATCAGAGAGGTGGAGGAAGAAACTGAGGAGCTAAAGAAGATGCAGAACGATTTAGTGAAGCAGATGAATATGTGTCCCCCTCTAGGTGGAGCTGGTCCAGTGACAATGTCTATTGAAGAGAAGATGGAGGCTGATGCTTGGTCCATCTTTGTTGGCAATGTGGACTATGGTGCAACTGCAGAAGAGCTGGAAGCACTCTTTTGTGGCTGTTTTTCAGTCAACCGAGTTACTATACTCTGTGACAGATTCAGTGGCCACCCCAAAGGGTTTGCATACTTAGAGTTTAATGACAGAGTTCATGAAGACCTCCCTGGCCTTGGATGAGTCTCTTTTTTGAGGACAACAAATCAGGGTGATCCCAAAACTCATGAACAGACCAGGCATCAGCACCACAGACCGTGGTTTCCCAGGAGCTGGCTACCCTCCTAGGAGCATCACCTACAAGAGATCCTGCTCTTGGTACTACAGTGGTTTCCACAGAGGCCCTGTGGTCAGGTCTACAGGGGCCAGGCTAGAGCGAATTCCTGGTGCTCCATTTACTTTTAAAATGTATGTGTTAGGAGGAGAGAGAGGAATAAAAGATGAAAGAAGGAAAATAAATAATTAAAAGAAAAACTGAAGATAGTTGATGGGAATATATATATATATATAAAACACGATATACTGTCGAAGGGGGATGAACCCCATAACTAACAGCTAAGGATGGACCTACCTTGGGGAGCATGGAAAGGCCCAGGGAATGGGGCAGGGTCTGCTGATTCATTCAATGTCAGGATTCACCATGGATACATCTCAACTGCACAAGCTGCTCTCCATATTTCCCTGTCCCAATTCACCCACTTTGGGGCTGCTCAAGGGTAGGTGGGCACGGAGGGATTTTGTTCACCCAGGGCTCTGGAAGGACACCAAACTGTTCTGCTTGTTACCTTCCCTCCATCTTCTTCCTGCCTTTCATAGTCCCCTCTTGCCAGCTTCCTGTGCTGTCAGGTGAACCATCCCCCCCAGCCCGCATCCATGCTCCCTTCCCCTCCAGATTGCATGGTGACCTATTTTGTTATTTTCTTTCATTTTGTGTTTCTTTTTCTGTTTTTTTTTTTTAACAAATCAATTTTATTGATATGTATTAAAGCATAAATCCATCCAAAGTGTACAATCAATGTTATTCAGTGTAATCACATATTTGTGCATTCATTACTTCAATCATTCTTAGATCACTTTCATATTCCAATAATAATAATAAACAAAAAACAACCAAAATTCATCACCTTTCAATATCTCTGTACTTCACATGCCATACATAGCTGCTAATCTTTTTTCTTCTCTCTAGTATATTTTATTTATATTTTGTAAAACATTCATATATGCAATATCACCCATATTTGTGTTTTACATGAGGTTTTACTATCATACACAGTACGATGTAGCACTTTTTATATTTCCTTCTAGTAATAAAGATGGCCTTAGATGTTTCCTTTCAAACACTGTCATTCTGATATAATAGCTCTGCTAGTTACAAACACCATGATATGCTTTAACCATTTCTATTCATTTCCACAGATTTACAAACAACCTTTTTACCAATTCTGCACAGATTAACCCTCAGCTTTCCTCTCTCTCCCCTCATTCTATTTTCTGGTGACCTATATTCTAATTATTAACTCCACAAATTTACACTATATATTTAGTTCATAATAGGGCAATCATAAATTATGTGTCCTTTCATGTATGGCTTGCTTTACTCAATATAATGTCCTCCAGGTTCATCCATGTTGTCATATGCTTCATGACTTCATTTCTTATTCTGCAGAATATTTCATGGTGTGTTTACACCATTATTTGTTTATCCATTCATCAGTTGATGGACATCTAGGTTGTTTCCAACTTTAGCTATTGTGAATAATGCTACCATGAACATCAGTGTGCAGATGTCTGTTCATGTCACTGCTCTTAGTTCTTTTGGATATATACCTTGGAGTGGTAATGCTTGGTCACATGGCAAGTCTATATTCAACTTCCTTAGGAACTGCCAAAAAGTCCACCACAGTGGCTGCACCATTCTACATTCCCACCAACAGTGATTAAGCATTTTTATCTCTCCACACCCACTCCAGTATTTACAGTTTTCTGACATTTTAATAACAGCTGGTCTAATAGGTGTGAAAATTTGTCTCGTTGTAGTTTTGATTTGCATTTCCCTATTCTCTAGTGATGTTGAACACTTTTTCAAGTGTTTCTTCACCATTTGTATTTCTTCTTTGGACAGTTGTCTTTT
>JAKSZT010054431.1:937386-947864 GCA_026826555.1 Tolypeutes matacus | reverse complement strand
CCTATACTAGAGAGTTTACCTCCATGAATGTACTCATCATATTTACTTCATATTAGTGAGACTATATAATATTTGTCCTTTTGTGTCTGACTTATTTCACTCAACATAACATCCTCAAGGTTCATCCATGCTGTCATGTGCATCCTGATTTCATTATTTCTTACAGCTGAATAGCATTCCATCATTTGTATATACCACATTATATTATCTACTCATTGGTTGATGGACACTTCTGGTTGATTTTTGAAGTATCCTTAGAGGATAGGGCATTTAGTGCCATTTTCTCTTCTTTGTTGATGTCACTTCTAAGCTTTGATTTCATGTGTGAAAATTTAGCAAGTTGTCATTGTTTTTACATATTTTCATTACTTTATTAGTGGTATGATCCCCTGTGGGAGCCAGGAAAGCCCAGTGTGTGCCTCCCCTCTGACCACCATGACTACCCAACCACCACTTGCCCTGGGCCTGCCATGACATGTCACACCTGTGTTACTGGGGCAGGTCAACCTTGCTCACACTCAGATTCCTCCTCTGAATATTGATGGGTTTTTGTTCCACTCTTCTTTGAATACATCTAGCTTTTCACATCATTAACAGAACTTGAAAAGAGCATATTGCAACCAGTTACTCAATAAAATTAAAAAGTTAAGTGAGGCTCACATTGAGGCTCAATGTGAGGTTAAAAGGACTTAGTCTGAATGCTAAAGTCACCAACGATTATGAGGATTTGGGGATTAAAGAGAACATCATATGGCATGTTCAAAGGTTAGGACCTGGTCTATGAGGATTTCAGAAAGTCCATGGAAGGTAGTGCTTTGATAGGAGGTGCAGGCAGGAAAATGGAATTCACATGTGGAGTGAATTATGTCACTGTGAGGACACTGCCCTGAAGGTTAAAGTATATATTTCAGGAGGGATGTATTTCCACATCTCCCTGTTTTGTGCATTGACTGTGAGATTGGCATTTGATTATGTTTATTCGTGTGGATGAACTTCTGTGTATATTGTGCATTAATGCATTAAGTGCATTAATGGAATTTCACTGAACTTCTGTCTTAAGCCATGTACCAGATTCAAGACCAGGTTTACCTGATCCTTCTCATAAGATTGGTGGAGAATTCATAAGAAGAAAACCCAGATGCTGTAGGGTAGCTCTCTTATACTCTCCTTGCACATGCTCCTGTTGCCCCAAACACTTGTCCCTGGTTCTGATGCTGGACATGGTAGTCCTGAGCAACCCTTCACCTGGCCCTGGCCCTGACCCTTTGTAGCCATGGTCCTGAGTTTCTCCTGCACCTGGCCTTGGCCTCAAGGTTCCTGATCTCCCCTTGCATTGATCCAATCCTGGCCCTCAGGCTCCATGTTGCTGAGTGCCTACTCTACCTGCCTTGACTCTGGAGGTTAGGCTCCATGGTCCTGAGCTTTCTCTCCACCTGCCCCAGGTTCTGTCCTTGGCCCTTGGTAGTGCTGAGCTCACCTTCCACTATTCCTCACCCTGACTTTTGTTCTCAGTGGTCCAGAGCTCTCCCTCCACCTGAACCCAGTTCACATCTGTAGGCTCAATGACCCTGAGCTCTCCTTCCACCTGCCCTGTACCTGCATCTTGGCATGGTGGTCTCAAGCTTCCCCTCACCTTTCCCCTGACCTAGTCTCTGGGCTGCATGATTATGACTTTCCCCTGTGCCTACCCTGATCCTGACCCCTGGGCTTGGTGTTACCTAGAGCCCCCAGCAGTCAGTCCTACTAGTCTTATAGGAAGCTGTGGGTCTGTGCTCTTACATTCTTCCCTCAAATGTGGGTCCCATTGATCTTGATCATTCAAGTTGTTGGATGAAGGTGGCAGCTGGAACTGTCCTTGGGAGACATCCCAGCCATTGATAACTGAGCTACAGTTGTGGTCAGTATTGCCATTGTAGCTGGTGAGTATCTGCAACCCCTTACAAGACTCCTCTGGTTCCAACAGAGCACAAGGACATCAAAAGTGCTTACTCTGCTCCCAGCAGCTGGAATTTCCATGTGACCACAAGGACACTGTTTATTGGTTGGAACAACAGATCATTGGAAGAGAAGGTAAACACAGACACTTAGAGGAAATTCTGGATGACAAAAGTCACCCTCCCCTCTTAGTCTGCACATGATCCTAGAGCTGTGGGGTCCTGAGTGCCCCCTGGAGGCTTCTGCAGGGGAGATTTGAGTCTGTGCTCACAGTACCTTCCTTCACTTTGACTGACTCAGTAATACACAGCTGTCCTTGGCTCACAGACTGTCCATCTGCAGACACAGCAAGCTCTAGGCAGTATTTTTTGAGATGATGAACTGGTCCTTCATAGATTCCTCATAGTGCATTTAATTCCATCACTGCAGACCACTCCTGGGAACCTTCTGGAACCAACTAACCCAGTAGCTACTGAAGGTGAATCCCTAGGATTTTCAGGAGAATTTCAGAGACCTCTCAGACATTACCTGATTCTCTCCCAGACTCCACAATTTGCACCCCACATTGGACACCTCCAGACACAAAACATCCTCATCAGGAAATTGTCACACAATATCCATCTTCCTCTCATATGCTCTCATATATTCAATATTTATTTGTATCCATAAAATTCCTTTTAATCTTGCAAATAATAAAAACCCAGCTAAGTTCAAACTCCATGGTGATTCCTCTCTATTCAGTTCCCATGGAATATCAACGTTCCACTCTCTGCAATTGTTCAATAACTAGGAAGTTAATAATGGTGGACATTAATAATATGAACAGTTTTCAATCTCCTTGATCCAATTGCCATTAATAGAATAGTCCACTGTAAAACAACACAATATACAAACTATCACTGTTCAGAAGTTATCAGGAGATATGATAGGTAAATCTATTTTGGTGTCCTACATTGGAGCTTTGTACAACAAAAATGGATATAATTGATATGATGTGGCAAACCCCTTTCTAGGTAATTATCTAATAGAGTTGAAAACAGGGATTATTATTCACAATTGCCAAAAGTTGGAAACAATCCACATACTTATCAACAGATGAATGGGTAATCACAATGTGATATACACATACAGTGGAATATTATTAGGCTATAAAAAGGAATGAAGTTCTGATACATGCTACAACATGGATGAAACTTGAAGTGATCATGTTGTGTGAAATAGGCCAGATAAAAATAACAATTATTGTATGCTCTCACTTATATGAAATAATTACACTCTCCAAACTGATGAAGTCAGAAACTAGAATACAGGACACCAGAGGCTGGGTGGGGGTCGTAAATGGGAAGATAATGCCTAATTATAATGGAGTTTCTGTTTGGGGTGATGGAAAAGATTTAGAAATGGATGGTGTTGACAGTTGTAATATATTGTGAATGTAATTAACACCATAGAATTGAGTAATTGAAAATGGAAAAATGGGAAATTTCAGGTTGTATGAAAAATACACACACACACACACACACCACCAGAATGTATCCCAAGAATAAATATTAACCTATATATGTTAACTATGGACTATAGTTAGTAGTATAATAATATTTTTAACCAATTGTAAGAAAGTCACTAAACCAATGCAAAATGTTAATGGGGAAAAGCATGTATGTGAGGGGGATATGGGAAATATGTATTACTTGCACTTTTTTTTTTGTAAGACTACAACTGCTTTAATAAAAATGGAAATGATTCAATTATAATAATATCTCTAGTTTACTAAACACAAATGTACCTATCTTAATTTCTTAGTTAGGACAGGTTACCATAGTTATGTAATGTTACCATTAGGAAAACTTGGATAAGGTATTTGTATTTTCTTTGAAATTTTTGTGTAATTCTAATATTAGTTGAAATAAACAGAAATGTGTCTATAAGATAAAAACACAATCATCAAAAATAAAATCACATTATATTACAGAAGAGATTTCTTGGAATTATATTATTGCATCCAACATTATGAATTTAAATTTTACACATATTTAAAATTATTATCTCAAATATGACAAACATAATTTTTTCATGAGCAATATATGCAAAGCAAATAATTCTTAACTCCACAGATAGAAGTGCTATTTACTTATTTATTTTATTTGCCATCATACAATGGGTGAAAATATTATACTTCTTAGACTTTCCTTGACCAACAGTGAGCATGAGTGAATTATGAATTTAGTAATTTTTCTGCAAATCTGTAAGGTGCATTTTCTACTGCACAACACTTTTGTCCAACAAACAGGTACTATGCCCATTATTATCATAAGTCTAACTTCTCTATGTATTGCAATAGTACCATTAAAAACATTTCCATGATTTTTTGTTTACTTTGCATTATTGATTTTTTAGCATGTCAAATTTTAGATTCTATGAAGTGAAATCCATTTATATTTTTAAACTTCTCAATCACACTCATAACAACACACACACTCACTGTCAATTTTTTCTCTTTTGGATCTGCCTGAAGTCTCTTATGTTTATAGTGTGAGGTAGCGTTCCAAAATTATGTTCTTCAATGTGAATACCTGCCTACTCTATTGGCCCAGCTGCTTCTGTGTAACAAGATGGATGTGACTGGGAACCGTTCTCATGTTCCCCAGTCTTATCCCTCAACAGTGCCTAGGTTGCTGGATTTCAGATGACATAGTAGAAGATTTCATGTCAGGCCATCAGTCCTTCAGTAGCTTGGAGAGTGTTTCCAGAAGATGGGCTGACTAGCAAAAGCACACCCAGATACAAATAGGCATCAGTTCTAATAAGGATACATGTGTTCTGAAGTAATTGACTTTCTGCAAGTGGCTGGTGGGTAAACTAATGCAATGGGATCATGGTGACAGATATTCTTTCAGCTCATACAATCAGTGGGAGGACCTAATTCAGGCTTGGTGGGAGGCAGCCCTGCTCAGACACCATTGTACAAGCTGGAGTAATTCTGGATATCAACATGGTGGGTAGCAGAACTGGTAGTGAAATATGGGTAGACCCTGTCATCATTCAACTCTGACTTCCTTGGACTCTCTGGACCATCAGCACAGCTTTCCCCAGGTTGGAGGGGATTGTTCAGCTTTATTTCCTTGAACATTACGATGTTAAATTTTGTGGCTTGTTATCAACCTTTTATATGAGATTATGCTCTAGAAATTATAGAATTTATCTCTCAGTTAGATATGGAATAAATTTACAAAGAATTGATAGATTTATATTTGATATTATTTCAAGAAATAGAAAGAAGTCATCAGCATTTAAAGCTAAGGGAGGTTGTGGAAAATGAGAAATGAAGAGGATGATTTGTTTTTACATCAAGAACGTTAATCATACTGATCAGACTGGCCATAGCAGTTTTTTTTTTTTTTTTTTTTTTAGTTGTTCAGGTAAACCACAAATTAGAATGAGTTTAAGAGAGAATCAAACTTGAATGTCCAGCAGAAATGCACTGTACTCAACTCTTTCATTTTTCTTTTGAATAGAAATATATAGATTATATCTGGAAGTGAGATGGGGCACACTAATTTCCAAGAAGTTTCTCCTAGTGGATTGCTAATGAAATAACTCAGGAGATGTCTTTGTACAAAATTGTGTAGGTGACCTCTAAAGTTTGCTTTGGGCCATGCAGACTGCTTGGTCCTAGTGTCTTTGTTACTTTCTTTGGACTCAATGATTTGGGTAGAGGAAAACTTCCAAATAAACTTCCAAATAAATATTTTTCTCTGTTAAGAGTAGAGGAACACAAGGACAGAAGATATGATAAAATTGAGATTATCATATGACCCAAATGAAGCAAATGGTTTCTCTTGCCAAAGTAATCCTGGACTCTGTCTGGAAAGTCTTTTGCAGCCCAAATTGCCACTACTTATGGATTGAATGTCCTTAACAATTCATCAACCCAATCCTCTATTTTCCTGAATCCTAAAATGCAGAACAATCAGTGTCAGACAGGGACAGAAACCAGTTTCCATCCTCTTAGCTCCTTCTTTGTAGGCATGGAGATTTTTAAATATTCCCACTGAAATAAGTTGGAAATCATCACTGGGTATCTGCCTCAAAATATGGAGAACTCCATTTACTGTAGTCATTAGATTACAGCCTCAATCTCACATGTAAACACTCCAAAAGCAGGACACTTAACTGCTCAAAGTGGGCAGGCAAGGACCAGGGAAAGGGACATTCCAATAGCCCATCCCCTGCCCACCCCTTCATTGTCATAGAATTACCTGGGCTCATGGGAAAAGTGCTGTGGTTTTCCTTCATGAAATGTTGGCAGAAAATATCTAGTAAAGTGGAGCTACCAATTCATAGCTTCTGGTTACTATTGATATTTTTAGTAACAACATATGAGCCAAAATTTACATTAGGTATAAATTCAAATTTTAATTAATTTGCATCAGTTGATTTTCTGACACAGTTACAAACTGGAAAATTTGACAGAAAGGGGCACAAAGGAACTACCACAGAAAATAACACAGGGCCTTTAGAAACACACTGAAGAGCCCTGACTGTAGGTGGAGGAGGTCACCTCTAGGAGTTGATAAGAGCCTGCTACTTTCTCTGCATGCTGGTCATGTGGGTGTGCCCAGTTTATAAATATTCATTGAACATATTACCATCTCAATGTCTACATTTTATTTATGCCTCTTCCAACTTAGTAAGAGCTAAACTACTCCTTAGTTGTGTTACAGAGCTCACAAAAACTTTCCATACAATAGAAAATAAAAGAATACTCATTGACCCAAAAAACCAGGATACTCATCACATGAATAGAGTATTACAGACTTATGTGTCCTGTGGAATTAGTTTCAGAACCTTAAAGAAATAATCACAAACCAAATACATTATAAAATGATATCACAAAAATTATTTGTTTATTTAATATTACATTCCTTTAACATTCAAAATTCAACAAAACCAACTTCTCTAATTAAGAGAAATATCATGTAATTATCAACAATTGGAATAGAAGATAATACTTAATTTCATTAAAGCTATCTGCAAATAAAAACCATATATCAAATGGTAAATAATTTTTACTATTTGTTAAGAGTGTGATTGAGAAGTTTAAAAATATAAACAGATTTCACTTCATAGAAGTCATGAATGGGACAAGCATGTGGCATGATTGTATTTACTAAAAGAAATACAAAACATACACTAAAACAAGAGAATAACTAAAATAATTCATTAAAGGCATATGATGAATAAGCCTTGATAATAATCCTGGACATCAGGTTAAATCAATAAAAAATATACTGTATATCTATATATCAGCAACAGATACATTTAATTTCAAAACAAAGGTCAAACAACTAGCAAATATTCCAAAATATTCAAATACCTAGGAATTAAAACAATAGCATATTAAAAATCCCCTCTTAAGACTGCAAAGTATACTTCAGGATATCAATGGAGATGTAAGTAAATGGAGAACCTAGCATATCCATTTATTGGAAAAATCAAGAATTAAAAATTCCTCATCTTTAAAATTTACCCCCAATTTTCAACATCTGTTTTTGGAATTATCCATGTGATTTAAAAATGTATTTGGAAATGTTCAGGGTCTAGAATGAAACATGGTGATTTAAAATAAAAATAAAAATTAATTAAAATAAAATATGGAAATCTGTAAGGCTGCCTGAGCAGATTTCAGTATACAATCTTAAGGGCTATTTACATTGATGCACATATAAATATATTGACCAAATGTTTAGATATTTGTAGTTCTTCCCACTACATACATTACATACAATGTATGTGTAGAAATTCCCCCACAACATACATTGTAAAAAATTGTAGAATCCCCTTTCCAATATTTGAGTTTCCTAGGTCAGATGATTAGATTCTGAGGTCATAATGGAGCAAATGAATGGTAGCATTATTCTCTAATCAAATTTGCAATAAATAACAAAGAGTAAGAGGGTTCAGGGGATTGTAGATTGAATCATTATTTCTCTCTCTGATGATGCTAGGAACATAGCTGAGCTGTGATAGCTTAAGGGGCTTCCCCAATCAGATTTCCATGAGACAAGTCTAAGTAGCACTCACTGCCAGCAGTGCAGCTCAAGGTCTTTCCATGACTCCATAAAACTCCATCTAGAAGACCCCGCAAGCTATTAGATGTGCAGAGGAGCTGGATCAGTGTGTCCCCCACATTCAGTGTTTAGGTAAATTTCTGTTCTTACCCTGAGGAAGGCAAAGGAGAATGTGGGGAAAGGGCTGAATTTTTCTACTCCATCTATCTGTCCATGGAGTGAAACCAATGAAAATGGGAACACATGATCCTATTCTACATTGAACATTTCCTAAGGAGAAAGACATCTGTAACGGGGCATAGACCAGCATAAAGGAATAAAGCACAGGGTGGAAGGTGGAAACTGAGAACTTTGCCAAAGTACTACTAATGCAAACTACCAGAAAGGAGTCAGCTTTTATAATGGAGATTTATATAGGGTAAAAGCTTACTGGTCTGAGGCTGTGAAATGTCCAAATCAAAGCATCAGCATAGATCCTTTCTCACCAAAGTCAGCTACTGGTGAGCCTGGAGTCCTGCCACATGGTGAAGATGGCTACCAATCTCTGCCAAGGTCCCTGACTTCCACTCCAGAATCTACTGTTTGCCATAGCTCAGCTGTGGGCAACCAGGTGTAGGGCTTGTCTCTTTTCCAGGTTCCTTTCTCAGTCTTGGCTGCTCTGCTTCCTTTCCAAGTTCAGCTGTAAGTTTTCAGGCATATGGCTCCTCTCTTCAACATTGAATTCTTCCATGAGCCTAGCCTCTTGGGGGCTTCATGCTTAAGCTTTGGCTGCTAGCAATTCTGGAGTCCTCTCTCATATGGCAGGATAAAAAATGGTAGTGCTCCCCTTTCCTCTTCCTGTGTGTGTGTTTCCCTTTATATGAGTTCCAACAAGAGGGCAGAGACTCAGAGTCATGCCTCAAGGATGTAGTCCAGCCAAAAGGATCTCATACCTACAGGGATAGATTAGTTCCAAAAAATAATCTTTCTCTTTTTAGGAGTTATCAAATTAAAACTGTCACAGATAATATTTGTTTTCAGACCCCATTTCTTCTCCTATATATAACTGAAGAGTATAAAGTAAAAACATGTTTCTTGTATAAAAAGAAGTATATAATGTGCTGGCCCTGAGAATATGCCTTCTATTTTTTTCACCTACAGGGACATACTGGAACATCAGCCCAACTGCTATTCTCTGAGAATATCACCTTGTCTGTGCACAGGACAGGTGACCAAGAGCTACTCCAATCAAATTTGGGACTATACTTAGAAAGAGCCCTTCCTAGGAGACAGGGGACTCCTTTGATGGGCAACTATGACACCAGGATATCCTGATGACCTAGCTGAACTAGGAGAAAGAAGAGTTAAGAGAGAAATAGACAGGCCATTGCTGAGCCTGATATGCACATTTTTGTGTAAAAGGGGGAATAAAGTAAAATGTGGAATCCATTAGGATTTATGGTTACTGACCATGGCAGAACCTCACTCTTGGTCCTGACATGAATCCCAAAGCAAGTCCTCACTTGGGAACCCCCATTGAGGTCCTGCCCCTGTGTTTGATTTTAAAACACTCACTGACATTCTGGTGGTTCCTCAAATTTTGATCCTGCTGACCACTGGCAGAGTAATTTCTCTCTCTATAAGGGACACTCTTATTTATGTGCGTGCAAAAATGTTTCCTCCTATTGCAATGAAACTTTTCTAATTCAGAGAATTCAGAGGAGGGCACAGAATCCTAAATATAGATAACTTTCCTGGGGAATGTAAAAGAGGTAGAGGAAGCCCTAGATCCTAGGAAGAAACCAGCCTTAAACCTCCCCCTGCTCCTGCCCCTGGGGAAAGGCCCTGGGCTATATGGCCCTAAGTGCTCCTAGCAGCCCAGCCCCTGCCTGCATGAGGAGGTTTCTGTCTGGGCTCACACTGCCTTCTCTTCACTGTGTCTATGGTTTGTCCTTTCCACATACAGCTGGTTCTTGATGTTGCCCCAGGAGGTGGTGAATTGGCCATTCACAGAGTCTATGTAGTGATTCAGCTTTTCGCCATAACCTCTAATAGGTGAGACCCACTCCAACCCCTTCCTGGGGCCTGATGGACCCAGTTCATCCAGTTGTTACTGAAGGTGAGTCCAGAGGGTGCACAAAAGAGTGTCAGAAACACTCAGGTTTATTTCCTCCTAGTACCCCTATCACCCAGATAACAGCCAGTGTGTTCTCCTCCTCCCATCTGCTCCTTGAAGGGAGTGAGATATAGAGGCTCAGGACAACAGTGTTTTAAGGCTGATGACAACTGCCCCATGAATAAGGAATCACAACCTGTTCCCTTTGCCCCCACATAGAAAGCAACCAGAGGCTAGGGTGGATGTCCAGCTGTGTCTGACCCTGTGAGTTCCCTCTCAATTCCCAGGGCAGGTCCATTACTTGGAGGGTCAGTCATCCAAGGACTCTAAATTGATTATCAGGGAGATGCTGCCTGGAAATCTTGGAACTGGGGAAG
>JAKSZT010054431.1:897940-927342 GCA_026826555.1 Tolypeutes matacus | reverse complement strand
GGCCTTCTTTCCAACATCAAAATTGCTTCCCAAAAGACTGCCTCAACTGTCCTTTGCTTTGCCTTTTATATTTGATTCCCCACCCACCAAGGGGTGGGGCTCAATGCCCTAATCCTAACCTAATCATGCTCAGGTTAACAGATCAGTTTACAAGCATGATTCAATTACATTTTTGGAATTCATAATTACATCAAACTGCCACAATACCCAGAAGAACTGGGAGCAGAGACATGAACAGACATCTGCACAGATATTCATATCAGTATTACTCATGAATGCAAAAAGACGGAAACAATCCAGGTGTCCATCAACTAATGAAAGGATAAACAAATTGTGGTGTATATACACATTGGAATATTATACAGCAGTAAGAAGAAATGAAGCTGTGAAGTACAGAATAACAGGGATGAATCTGGAGGACATCACGTTGAGTGAAGCAAGCCAGGCACAAAAGGACAAAAACTGTATGATTGCACTATTATGAACTAAAAATATTTTGTAAACTCATGAAGTTAATAATTAGAATACAGGTCACCAGAAAATAGGAGGAGGGTAGAGAAAGGAAAGCTGAGGGGTAATCTGTGAATTGGTAAAAAGATTATTGATAAATCTTTGAAAAGGATTAGAAATGGTTAAGCACAATGTGGTGTTTGTAACTAGCAGAGCCATTATATGGGTATGACAGTGGTAGAAAAGGAAAGCTGAAAATTTTAACATGGGACTGTGTAAGACGATAGTAAAACCTCATGTAAAACATGAATATGGTTGATATTGCATATATAAGACAGTTTTTTACAAAATATAAATACAAATACTCTAAAGAGAAGGTAAAAGAACAGCAGCTATGTATGGCAGGGGAAGCATAGAGAGATTGAAAGGTGACAAGTATTTTTTTGTTGTTGTTTATTATTATTATTAGTGGAATAATGAAAGTGCTCTAAGAAAGAAATGGTAAGTGCATAAATGTAATTACACTGAATACCACTGATTGTACACTTTGGATGGATTTATGCTTTATTAATATGTATCAATAAAATTGGGGGGGGAGACTGTGAAGAAATGAAAAAAAAACAGCCTACTCAATGGGAGAAAATATTTGGAAACCATATATCCAATAAGTGTTTGATATCCTTGTTATATAAAGAGATCATACAACTCTACGATAAAAAGATAAGCAACCCAATTAAAAATGGGCAAAAGATGAATAGACACTTCTCCAAAGAGGAAATACAAATGGCCAAAAAGTACATCAAAAAATGTTCAACATCACTAGCTATTAGGGATCACTAGCTACAATGAAATACCATTTCACATCTTATAGAATGGCCATTTTAAAAAAAAATTACAAGTTTTGGAAAGGATGTGGAGAAATAGGAACACTCCTTCACTGTTGGTACGAATGTAGAATGGTACAGCCTTTGTGGGATACAGTTTGTCTGTTCAATCTTAGATCAGCTGTAGTAAATAAGACTTAATAGGCAAATCTTAGTTTTCATCACCACCCTTTGTTCATATGATCTTGGACAAAATGAAATTTCTCTGAAGAAAAAGGTTAATGGATAATGAGAAAATGAAAAAGATAAGGAAGTGTCAAGGTCATGAAATGTTAAAGCAGGTAGCAGGGAGTAAGACAGTGAGAAGAATAGAAAGTCACAAAATTACATTATAATTTATTTTTAAATCACAATGATAGGAAATACAGGAACAAAAGAATAGAAGTTTCAGTCAGATGGGACCTCTTCTTGGGAGACCCAATCAGTTAGAGGAAAGGATGAGAGAAGACAAGCACAAATACTTTGACATACTAAAGAGTTCCAATCTCTGTTTTTATCTGTTCTCTCCTTCTTTAATAAGTGAAATGAAATGATATGAAATATTTTTATAAGTATTCACTGTAATTTGGTTATAATTTGATATTCATATAAAGTCTAATTTGATGTAATGCCTGTAATAATTAAAGATTAAAATGTAAATATTGATTTTTATACTAAAATTCGAATAAACTGAATAAAATTAAATATTATCTTTAGAATAATAGTCTTCTGAATTGCATTTCAGGAACTTTTGCATTCCAAATTTTGCTGTGGTAATTTAGTTTGTCACCAAACTTTTCTCATAGCCTAATGATATGTCTTACAGCAGCATCATCCTTTGGTTCTGGTTTAGAATATTTTAAAAATCTGAAAAAATCTGAAAGTAAAAATATGAGAGTCATTTAAGAATAATGTATAATAATCCAAATATTTCTACATAAAGAAAAATTTTAATGGTAACATATTTAAAGCCTACAAAAATATTATTAGAGGCAAAAATATCACTTAAAATTCAGTTTTAACAGAAGCTGCAAAGAGGGAATAATATTTATTTACTTAGGAAGGATATCACAATAGACCCAAGCCCACAATTACACAGGTAGTTAGCAAGAAAAGAGAACTGCAACAGTAGCTGGTTATAAGGCTTTTTAAAAGAAAGATCTAAACTGGGGTAGACACAGTAGAATCGGAAAAAAGATGACTATGCAAAATTGAAACATTCTTCCTAAAGCTATTAATCCAATATATACTTTTCAGACATTGTTTTTCTTGAACTCTTGGCAGCTAATAATTTTCCCCTTCTTAAAACATTCTCTTTTCTTGGCATTTATCTACCATGCTCTACAGGTGGCCTTTTACCTCAACCCCTCAAACTTATTTTCTTGAAAAACAAATAATGGGACGGAGAAGCATACAGAAAGTCATGCTGGCAGAACCATCAATATTAAAAAGTTGTTCTAGATTTCTAGCCCTTCAGAGATCACAAACAACATCAGATTCAGACAGCTTCTTTGCTAAGGATTAAATGAGATTTGAGTTACTGCGTAAAAAAGTGCCAGCATTGTGAGATACTTGCATGATCCTGTGAGTGCATCTTTGTATTTTGTGGCCTAGGCTCCTCATTTGCCTCACCCTAATCTCAGCCTCTGCCAACTCCTTAAACATGGAAATATATTTTAAAATATTTCATTGAAAAGAAAGTTATAAAAAAGAATAGATGAGGTACTGAAAATTAGCTTGATGAGGTAAGTAATGATATATATGCATATATTCAGATCATAAAAGCATATTGGGGGATGGATGTTGCTCAAATGGTTGGGTGTCCGTCTCCCATATGGAGGGACCTGGGTTCAATTCCTGGGACCTCCCGGTAAAATAAATAAATAAATAAATAAATAAATAAATAAATAAATAAATAAATAAATAAATAAATAAAGAAGTTTACTATTTAAAAAAAAAAAAGCATATTATATAGCTATAGATATTAAAATGGTTTAGTATTGACACCGGAAAAGAAAACAGATCAGTAGAACCAAATAGACTCTAGAAATATATCCTTATGTAAAAGAGAATTTAGTAGGTGAAAAGGGAATTATTTCAAATCAAGAGGAAAGATTAAGTATTCAATAAAAATCATAGTGGAAAAGAAGTGGTCAGCCATTTGGAAAAATATGCAAATATGCAGTTATATGCATGCTGCACTAGTCTGAGACTTTAGTGGACCCCAAAAAAACCATGTTCTTAAGCTAACCCATTCCTGTATGTGTAACCTTTCAGTTAGATTCAGTTAAAGGACCTTGTGATTAGATCTACTTTTTAGTAGATTGTTTTAGTTAAGGGCCTTTGATTAGACTGCAGGAATGAGGCTGGATCCTAACTCTCTTACTAGAGTCCTTTGTAAACAGGAGAAACATGCAGAGTCACTTAGAGAAAAGTGGCAGAAACAGAGAAACCCTGAGAGGCTGAGAGAGAGGCCCCAGAGGCCATAGGAGAGGGGAGAGATGAGCCATAAGCCTGAACACGCACAGCTGAGCTCAGGGAGAAGAAGCCTGGAGGAGAAGGCAGAGACCCAGACCAGATTGCCACCACTGTGTCTTGCCACATGGCAGGAGTTTAGTATCACCAGCAGCTGACCTTCGGTGAGACAGCATCTCTTATGATGCCTTTATTTGGACATTTTCACATTCTCAGAACTGTAAGCTTTTAACCTAATAAATTCCCATTATAAAAGCCAACCCAGGGAAGCGGCTGTGGCTCAATCAGTAGGGCTCCCGTTTACCATATGGGAGGCCCAGGGTTCAGTTCCCAGGGCCTCCTGGTGAAGGCAAGCCAGCCCGCATGGCATAGTTAGCTGACCCAGTGAGCACAAGCAGCAAGGGGGGGATAAATGAATGAATAAATAAAAAATAAAATATTAAAAAAAAAAAAAAAGCCAACCCATTTTTGGTATACTGTTTCCAGCAGCTTTTAGCAAAATGAAACCTATACTTTATACCATTCACAAACCTAAATTTACAGATGGATTAGAGAAGAAAATATGGAAAAAAAAAACTGACAGAAAAATTAGAAGAAATTATGAACGAATATATTTATAACCCCAGGGGGGGAAAGCTTCCTAAACAAGAATCAGAGCATTTAAAAAGAAAACTATAACAAAATTGACTTCATCAAACTTAACAGCTTATAGACAATAAAAGCCATCATAAACAAAAATAAAACATAACTGGCAAATTAGGAGAAAGTATTTATAACCTATAAAAGAGATAGATTAATATACCAAATATTTAAAGAAGTCTTACCAAACAATAAGAGGCAAATAATTCAATAATATGATAAGCAAACAATATACAGGAAAAAAACAAATGACCAATAAACATATGAAATATATTCAAATTCATTAGTAAGAAGAGTATTGCAAATTAAAACAACAATGAAAAACATTTCACCCATCAGACTGGCAAAAAATTAAAAGTTGAAAAATATCAACTGCTAGCAAGAGTATTCCTTTTATGCAATATTGGTAGAAGTATAAATGAGTACACCCATTTTTGAGAACAACTTGACAGATTTAATAGAGACAATGTCCATACTCTTTGACCCAGAATTTCAACTAAGATTGGACTTGGAAGGAATTAAAAACAATCTAATTTCCTGTTAATAGGAGAACAACTAAATAAACTACATTAGAGAATGTTATGAATCATTATAAAAGTTTAAGATAGATGTCTATGTTTGGACATGAAAAGACTGCCAGGGAAGTTGCCAAGAAAAAAATGTCTGAAAATTTAAAAGTTACAAAATGATATATGTACTTTAACACAATATAACTTGTTTGGAAAAAATCCTTAATAGACATAAACTGTATTTTTTGTTACTTACATACCTGTATGTTTTGGTAGACAAGGAGATTTTGCCTTTTTTATATGATAACAAAGGATATTTATTCTTATATTAAGGAAATTAAAATGAACTATTGTAAGCCCATTAAAAACACTGCTGAGCCAGGTGTGCATGGAATCTCGGAGCTGCAACTCCTACCCTACAGCTCAATGGACTCATCCAAGTCACCTGGCGAGGAGACAACAATAGGAAATGGCCAGACCAGGGAATGGAGAGGGCCTGCATCTGCAGGCAGGATCATCCACCCACCATATCCATGGGACATAAGCCCTCTCTCACTTGGAGGTAGAGTGGACATCACCATCCCAGTCCCCTCTGGATTGGGGGAAGAACTATGGACTAGAGTGGACTTGATGGTATTCTCTTGTACACATATGGTGATTCTAGCAATGGAAGAAATTATAACAATGAGGTGGAACCAGTAGCCACTTGACACTTTGGGGGCAGGGAGGGGACGAGCAGTTGAAATACAGGGGCTTCTTTGGGATTTGAAGGTTTTCCTGAGTACCGTTGTGGCAACGGATGTAGGCCATTTTAAATCAGCACACACCACTCAGAACTGTGTGGGAGGGAGTGTGGTCTATGATGTGAACTGTGGTCTATTGTTGGTGGCAAGGATCCAGGATGTGTAAGTCCACTGAGGGTGGTGAGACACACTTGTGGGAGATGTTTGTGTGGGAGGTGTGGGAGGTGGGCAACATGGGAATCCCAGTGGGTTCCATGTAATATTTTAGGCAATCTAAGCACCTTTTAAAATATATTTATATATATATAAATAACATTTTTGTAAGCAAACGCACATGTATGCATAAATATTTATAGATCATTTTACAAATATTGGTATGTATTGTGAAAATTTTGATTTTTACCCACAATAAAAAATAAATTAATAAAAAAAAGCAATGCTGATTTGATAAGCGATAGTCATAATTACAGAACTATAATTCCTCCCTATAATAGCTGGGGAAAGACACAAGTGGGAAGGAAGCTCACTAAGAGTTCCAGGACAGTGCATAAAATACAGCTCCAACTCTGTCTCATTTGAGGAGGAAATTGAAAGTTCTTGCAGAAAAGTTTTCACACAAAAACAATTGTTTAAGCGAAGAACAAATCTGAAAAAGGAATTCATAAAATAAGAATAAAGGACTGCTGGCAAAAGAGGCAATTCAGGACAAATTTTAAAAGAATGATTTTACAAAATAAGTAGTAAATTTAAGGAGCACATATTCTCCAAAAGAGTTTATTAAACAAGGGATTTTCTTTAAAAAGGGTTGCACTGATTCATAGATGACAGAATCATGGATATTTTCTAAAAATGCACAATATATTACATACTTAACTTTGGAAGGGGATGTACTTCCCTAGCACACTAGATGCATGGGTCTGATCCAAGATAGAAATTTTTTATTTCAGATATATAGAAAGACTGGCCTACATCCCACTTCCCCTTTGAGATAGGAAAATGGATACCAATAGCTAGATCAAGAGATTGCAGGTTTCAGAGAGCAGCCTACAAGATGAAAAGCGTGAAAAAACAAACAAACAGGAAACAGAATAGAGACTAAATTTATTTTGACTATCTAGACACAATACATTGCCCTCTGTTATAGCCACAATTATGAAACTTCTTGGATGTATAACAAGTCTAAACTTCCAGTTCCCAATTTATAATCTATGATCTTAAAGAAACCATATTACAGGACAGAATCATTAGCAGAAGTAACAATAATGAAGATAGTGGTTAAGAAGAGTTCTGGCTTCTAAAGTTAAAATTACATATCTATTTCTTTCCATTGAAAATAAAAACTTTCTTTCAAAAAAGTTTAAAACAGAATTTCTACCAATGGGAGTTAATAATATAATTGAGGATATTATTTTATCATGTGACTGTGTTCTCATAATACAAGATAATATAAAAAAGCTGTCAAAGAAGTAATTACTGCTAGTGAGCACTATATTAATTCTAAGGGAAGAGATTACTTCAAACTAGAGTACTCACTAAGAGTTCTGAAGAACACTCAGCTCAAAAACAGATCTTAAATAATGTAAGACTTTAGATGGGTGGAAAAAGAAAAGATGGCTTCTAGACCAAAAGTCATCATTAAAAAATTCCAATGGCATTCATCAAAATGATGGGATCTCAAAAAAGGAGTAGGTTGCAAAAGGATACAATAAAATGCTATGCACTATACATTTTTAACTTTTACTCAAATATAATATACACACAAAAAAGAACACACATCATATAGAGCTATGAATTTTCAGAAATTTATACACTCTTGTAATCTGCACACAAATAAAGGGAAAAAAGCAATACTAGCACTCCTTAAGTCTGTCTTGAGACCCCTTCTAGTTACTATCCCCACTTTACCACAACCCCGTGAGGGAAACCACTATCCTGATTTCTAAGACCAGAGATGAATTTTGTCTAATTTTTACTTTATATAAGTGGAATCATACTGTATATATTCTTCTGTATCTGGCTTCGTAGGTCAATATTGTGTGTGAGATCGGTATACACAAAATAATGTTATATATTTTAGGGATATATTACTTATCTATTACTGTGTAACTAATTGCCCTAAAACTTAGGGGTTTAAATTAATAAACATTTTCATCTCACAGTTTCTATGGGTTAGGAATTCTGAAGTAGCATAGGTGGGTCTTTCCAGCTTAGGTTTCTTACAAGGTTGCAAGCAAAATGTTCTCCAGAGCTACTGTATCTGAAGGCTTGATTGGTGCTTCAGGATTCCCTTCTGGGATAGCTCACTCACATGGCTGTTAGCAGGAAGCTTCAGTTCTTCCCACATGGATCTCTCCATATGGCTGCTTGATTGTCTTCATGATTAGACAGCTGGCTTCCACCAGAAGAAACGATCCAAGAGAAGGCAAGATAGGAAGCTGCAATACTTTCTACCTAGTCTTAGAAGTCATTCACCATCACTTCTACCATATTCTATTTGTTAGAATTGAGTCACTAAATCCAGCCCTCACTCAAAGGAAAGAGTATCAAAGAACTGATGGGAAAATTTTTAAATGACCACAATATAAATATATTTCTATATGAATATAGAAAAAATTTAAAACCATAAATGGAAATGGTCTTATTTCAAGATAGTTGTTAGCTGACCCTAATCGTAACCTCTAAGATAAAAGAGCAAGAAAATTAAAAGGTGGTAACAGCAATGAAGGGGAGCCTTTAGTTGTGTATTTTACATTTTAATTTTACTTTTGTTTCTTTTCTATTGCTATGCAACCATAAACTTAGTGGTGTAAAACAACACAGATTTATTATGTAAGTCTCTGTGAGTGAAAGGAGTCTGGGTATGACTTCACTGGGTCCTTTGCTTATACTCTCAAAGGCTGCAATCAAGGTGTTGGCTGGGGTTGGATTCTCATCTGGAGGCTTGAATGGGAAAAGGTCTGCTTCCAGTCTTCTTCAGGTTGTTGATAGAATTTCATTCCACGTGGCTCTAAGTGTTACAGCAGCCTGCTTCTTCAGAGCCAGCAAAGGGTAAAAGACTCTGGAACACATCTGCTAGTAAGATACAGTCTTATATAATGTAGTCACAAGAGTGACATCCATCATCTTTGCCATATTCTATTAGTTAGAAGGAGCTGTAGGTCTTACCTACAATCAAGGGGAGGAGATTATACAAAGGTAGAAAAACGTGGAGGTAGGGCTCCTAGGGGCTACCTTAGAGTCTGTCACAACCATGCAAATTTTATGGTATCTGAGGCATTTACAATTTGGGGGATCTTCTTTGAGAAAAAAGACAAACCCTTTATTGGTGAGGGGATCCTAAAGCCTAAGATTCTATAGCTTTCTGATAAATCCACTTCTGGATAATTGTATTTCAATCAAAAACAGGAAAGTTTACTTTTTCCTATGAAATGTGAAATATTAATATAAATAAGAATTTCAGGTTTTGAGAAACAATAAACTCGAAAATGTTAGTGGAGGAAAATCTGTGTAAATGAATTATTTATTTGAGGATTAAGATTTGTATCAAAGATATAAAATTGTGAAATGAAATGATACCATACCATCAAGTTTTTTTTATTTTTGTTTTTGTTTTTGTTTTTGGCTTAAAACAAATTTATTGTCTCACAGTTCTGAAGGTCAAAGTCCAAAGTCAAGTGTTGGCAGGGCTGTGTTCCCTCTGCAATCTATAGGGAAGAATCCTTCGTTGGCTCTTCCTGGCTCTGGTGGTTTGATATTAATTTTATTCTGTACTTAATAATTGAAAATATAAACAATTAAAAACTAAAAAGTAAACACAGATAAATACATACATTTCTCAATTAAATGTACTGGATACATATATATTTTTTAAAATCAAACAATATGTTACACAATATATTTGGTTCATCATGACACAATCATACAGTATTTGTCTTTTTGTGTCTGGCTTACTTCACTCAAAATAATGTCCTTCAAGTTCATCCATGTTGTCGTATGTTTTATGACTTCATTTCTTCTTACAGCTGCATAATATTCCATCGTGTGAATAGACCACAGTTTGTTTATCCATATGTCTGCTGATGGACACCTGGGTTGTTTCCAACTTTTGGCAGTCATGAATAATGTTGCAATGAACACTGATGTGCAGATGTCTGTTCATGTCAATGCTCTCAGTTCCTCTGGTTATATACCCAGTAGTGGTATTGCAGGGTCACGTGGCAAGTCTATACTTAACTTCTTTAGGAACTGCCAAACAGTCCTCCACAGGGGCTGTACCAATCTGCATTCCCACCAAGAGTGAATAAGTGTTCCTCTCTCTCCACATCCTCTCCAACACTTGTAGTTCTCTGTCATTTCAATTGTGGCCATTCTGATAAGTGCGCAATGAGATCTCATTGTAGTTTTGATTTGCATTTCCCTAATCATGAGTGATGTTAAGCATTTCTTCACGTGTTTTTATATTGTATTAGGCTTTAATATTGTATCCCTAATACCTTCAAGTGCTTCTTGTATATAGCATGATTTCCAGACCTTTCATTCTGATAGTTATGCTTCTCAGGGCAGTCTCTATTTTTTCCAACTCCCTCTCTTAGGCAATTTTTTTCTTCTTAAATCAATGAGCTTGTAAACAAATAATTTTAATTTACTTTCAATTCCATACTAAAGATGATAAGTTTTAAGATCACCTCCTCAGGAAACATCATCAAAAGAACATTAAAAGAACTGGTAGTGTCAGAGCTGTTAAACACACTTTATGATTCACTAAGCACTAAAAGAACACATCTACCAGCATACCTCAGATAGAACAGGACAAAAGGGATTGAGCTTTGAAATAGGAAAAGGGGGCATCTCTTTCTGATTACTGAGGAAAATCTAATAAGACACGGAAAGTCTCCAAATTAAGATGATGTGCTGCAAGGAAATATACCGTAACTAAAGAATTTAAGCTAAAAAGGTATCCAAGAATTAATATATGATAGAAAAAGGTTTAACTGGTGAGTTAATATGCTTCAGACTTCAAAGAAGACAGAATGAAATAGGCCAGAGGTAAGAACAGTTCTTACAGAACAGAAATAACAGAAATCTCCACACCAGATATGAAGCCAATAGGTGCAGCAGCAACAAAGGACATCTATCTAGTGATGAGATTCATGTTACAGAAGGAGAAATATTTTTTCCTCAGAGTAGTCTCAATCAGGACCCAAAGACTACAGTACTAAGGATGGCTGTAGAAGGAACATTCACTGCAACCAGATCTGAAGAATATAACATTGGGGCCTACACACTGAGATAAGATGAGAAAAAGAGACTCCAACAGAGATCCCACTAGATTCAAAAGCATCCTTGAATCAAATCCATTCTAAATATGCAATAGAGCAGGGGCCAACAAGTTTTTTCTGAAAAGGGTCAAAGAGTAAATATTTTAGGCTTTGCAGATCAGGAGGCACACTCTGAGATATTACATAGTTACTCATAAAACAAATGAGAAAACAAATTTCCACAAAACTTTTATTGATGAAATTCAATATATAATGACTTTTGAGTATATTATTTTATAATACAGGTATATTATGGTAGATTGAATTTTGTACCCCAATTTAGGCATGTTATTAATCTTAAAACATTCCTATGGTTGTGAACCCATTGTAAAAAAGGACCTTTTGATGAAGTTATTTTTAGTTAAGGTGTGGATTACTGGAGGCTTATATAGAAGACCTGGAAATCATAGAGGCCAAAAAGCAGAAAGAATCACCATGTGATGAGAGGCTTAAATAAAAGTTAAGGAATCCCAAAGATTGCTGGCAGTCAGCACTAGAATGCTACAGACTCCAGGGAGAAACCATGGCCTTACTTACACCTTGATTTTGGACTTCTAGACCATGGACTATACAAAAACTGGTGGTAGGCCAGGTTTGGCCCAAGAGTCATAGCTGACCAATCCCTGCAATTGAATATATACTATACCCAATTTCTGCTTTGACTTTGGAGTGTCTCATATATCCTTGCTAACATCTTTATCTCCAAACATCCAATAACCATAGGAAAAGTTGTTCAGTCTCACTATTAATCAAACAATGTAAAAAAACAAATTTATTTGTTTTTTCCTATAAGACAAGTTAAAATTAAAAAGGTCAATAAAACTCATTGTTGGTGAGGGGATAGGAAAATGGTCACCCTCAGGAACCATCTTTGATGGTGGTGTAAATTGTCACATCCTTTCTGGAGAACAATTAGGCAATATAAATAAAAACTGAAGAAACTAAAGATCTATGATTCAGTAATTTTCCTTTTATCAACTTGGGGTTATTTAAATAAATTACTCTGTATATATTCAGTGCTTCCATTTGAAGTGATAATTTAAAGGACTTTCAGTTGAAGAATTATTATTCCACTTTCCTCTGACTCTAATTAAAAAATTCCACCTATGATGAAACTAGCAATCAACCACAACTTCAAATCATATGTTATGAAGAAGAGCTACTAAATATAGTGAAAGTTACACAAAATTGGGTAAAAACCAAAGCAAATACTTCTGCAGCTCTTAGAACAAGTAGAATCCTATGAAGTTAACACACCCTGACTGCAAATCAGGAGTTTTCCCTTCAATGACAATGTCTGTAAGTGCAAACAAGTCAATGAATTCTGTTTGATACCAGGTAGTAGCAGGGGAGGTGGAGTTAAACAAGAAAAAGTACATATATTGCATTTCTGAAAGAAAAGACCAGCAGCTAACTCGGGATACAGACATAATCCCAGGTTATAATGTTAGTAGGAACAACTAACATAATCCAAGCTTCTCTAATTCTAGCCATCATACAATCCTCACATTATTTTTCTGGAAAATGCTGACTCAGAAAAAATAATGCCCCCATTTAAGGATGAGTAATAATCAGAAAGAAATCACCATAGGATTAATTCAACATACTATAAGATCTGTTATTTTTCTATGTATGCTTTCAAATTCTTCTGTGTGCTCATCCAATGTCTTCTTAATATCCTTAACTTCTTTGGCCATCTCACTGAATTTATAAATGCAATACCTTCCCCCCAGTGTGGGACATGTCTCCCAGGGATGAGCCTCCCTGACACCAAGGGATTGCTACCAAGCACCAACTAGCAATGCAACTGGAAAAAAAAAGGGGGGGGAACAGGAAAAGACAAATGAGTTTGTATGGCTAAGAGACTTCAAAGTGAGTCAGGAGGTCAACCCAGAGGTAACTCTTATGCATATCTCAGCAGGAACTCACAGACTGCCAAAGTGGATACTACCCCAAATAGTGGGGCCCCTAAGGGCTCTGGAGAACCTCAGGTCCTATGATCAAGGCAGAGAGTGCCAGAGTTTGGTGCCTTGCCAGTGGACCCTACTTTGGAGTTTGTGCACCTGAGAGTGACAGAGTTGGACTCAGTTATGTCGTCCTTACACATGGCTCATCTGTCCCTTCTATTTAAACCTATATTTGGTGCTGGAGTTTGTAGGTATACATCCAAGAGACTGCAGTCTTTGCGCTGTCCTGTGCCAGCTGGGCCCTGAGCCTCATCAGAATTGCAATACCTACTCTCCAGTTCATTAGATTCACCAAGGACAACTAACAAGAAGTTGAGGATTGACAACCACAATACCAAGAAACTGGAAGCAAGAGAATCTCATCCATTGGCTGTATGGTCTCAATTAGAGGTGGAGTGGACATCACCACCCCAGAATCCTCAGGATTGAGGAATGAACTATGGACTAAAGTGGACTTACTGGTATTCCACTATATACTTATTGTGATTCTAGCAATGGAAGAAATTACAACATTGATGTGGAGGCAGTGGCCTCTGGAGGCTCTGGGTGCAAGGAGAGGGAAAAATAGGTGTAATATGGAGCCCTTTTTGGGACTTGGGAATCATCCTGAAAGACACTACAATGAAAGATATAGGCCATTCTATATCTTCCCATGACCTGCAGAATCGTATGCTAAAGAGTGTAAACTACAATGTGAGCTATGGTCCACGCTCCGTGGCAATACCCCAAGATGCATTTATCAATTGCAATGAATGTGCCACACTAATGAAGGATGTTCATGTAAGAGGGTGTGGGAGGTGTGCAGAGTGGGGTATATGGGACTCTCTATATTTTCTGTGTAACATCTATGTAATTTAAGTATCTTTAAAAAAATAAAAAGAAATTAATTTCAAAAAAAAAAGAAAAGGCAATTATCAAGTTCATTTAGAAGGAAAAGTGTACCCAAATTGCCAAAAGCATTCTAAAAAAATAAAGAGTGACATGGGAGGAATTTCACCGCCTACCCTTAAAACATATTACAAAGCTACAGTGGTCAAAACACCATGATACTGGCATAAATAGACAGTAGACACATCGATCAGTAGAATAGAATTGGAAACCCAGAAATAAACCCTCACCTCTATCATCAACTGGTTATTGACAAAACTACCAAGTCCATATTAATGGGAAAAAAACAGTCTCTTCAACAAATGGTGCTAGAAGAACTTGATATCTATAACCAAAAGGATGAAAGAGGACCCCTATCTCATTCCCTATATAATAATCAACTCAAAATGGATCAAAGACCTAAATATAAAAGCTGGGACCATAAAACTACAAGAAGAATATGTATGGAAACATCTTCAAGACCTTATGGTAAGTGATGGTTTCTTGGACCTTACACCCAAAGCATGTGCAACAAAAGAAATAAATAGATAAATGGGACTGCCTCAAAATTGAACACTTATGCACCTCACAGGACTCTGTCAAAGTGGTGAAAAGGCAGTCAACTCAATGGGAGAAAATACTTGGAAATCACATGTCCAATAAGGGATTAATATACATGATATATAAAGAGATGTCACAACTCAACAAGAAAAAGACAAATGACCTGAGTAAAAATGGGCAAAACACTTGAATAGACATTTTTCCAAAGAAGAAATACAAATAGCAAAAATAAACACATGATAAAATGCTCAACATCATTAATGATTAGGGAGATGCAAATCAAAACTACAATGAGATCTCATTTCATGCCTATCAGAATAACCACTATTAAAAAGACAGAGAACTACAAGTGTTGGAGAGGATGTGGAGAGATAAAAACACTTATTCACTGTTGGTGGGAATGCAGAATGGTACAGACACTGTGGAGGACTGTTTGGTAGTTCCTAAAGAGGTTGAATGTAGACTTGCCATGTGACCCTGCAATATCACTACTGCGTATATACTCAGAAGAACTGAGACCAGTGACACGAATAAACATCTGCACACTTATGTTAATAGTGGTGTTATTCATGACTGCCGAAAGTTGGAAACAACCCAGGAGTCCATCAAATGTTGAATGGATAAACTGGTCTAATCACATGATGGAATATTATGCAGCTGTAAGAAGATATGAAGTCATAAAGCATATGACAACATGGACGAACCTGGAGGACATTATGTTGAGTGAAGCAAGCCAGACACAAAAGGACAAATACTGTATGACTGCATTATGATGAACACAATATATTATGAAACATATTGTTTGATTCAAAAAGATTTATATGTATCCAGTTTTAATGAAGAAATGTATGTATTTATTCATCTGTGTTTACTTTTTAGTTTTCAGTCATTTATATTTTCAATTATTAAATATACAAAATAAAGTGAAAAAAATAAAGAAAAAGAAAACACTCCAACTAGGATTGAAATGAGAGGGCTGCCAAGGAGTCCCATCTGCTGGCAAAACTAAGTAGTACACATGAGAAAATTAAAAATAAATAGGTTAGGCTTTTTCTGGCCTTTATAACTTCCCCCCTAAGGCCCTAGGAAACAGGTCTGCAACCCATTACTGAGTCCAGAACCCAGGTTTGAGCAGCTAACAGGGAAACCCTAATGATCCAGTTCAAACAAAGAATCAAAGAGCAGCAGTAACACACAGCCTCCTGCCATGAAATCTCAATGAAAGAGAAAGAAATTGAGCATCTGAGTAAACAATATCCTAATCAAATGCCTAGACATCAACAAAAATATATGAGCCAGACTAAGAAAACGGAAGCCATGGCCCAGGAAAAGGAATGTATCAAAGTCCCAAAAGAGATGAAGGATCTGAGAGACCTAGTTAATGAGAAGTGTACAAATTTCCAAAATCAAATTAAAGAGATGAAAGACAATATGGCTAAAGAGATTAACAACATCAAGAAGATACTGAGCAAGCATAAAGAAGAATTTGAAATCTGGAACAAAAAAGTAACAGTCTCGTGGGAATGAGAGACACAATAAGAACACTGATGCATTCTTGTTACTGATGACTAGCCTTATGAGTCCTTGCTCTTGTAATTGAAACTTAGCCTACTGTTATGGGGTGGCTAAGGGTTGCCACCTGAGAGCCTCCTTGCTGCTCAAATGTGGCCTCTCTCTAAGCCAAACTCAGCATATGAATGCATTACCTTCCCCCCAGTGTGGGACATGACTCCCAGGGATGAGCCTCCCTGGCAACAAGGGATTAATACCAAGTGCAAACTGGCAATAGGACTGGAAAAAGACCTTGAATAAAAGGGGGAAATGGTAAAGACAAATGAGTTTATGTGGCTAAGAGACTTCAGAGAGTTAGGTGGTCATCCCAGAGGTAATGGTTATGCACACCTCAGTAGGATCTCATATCACCAAACTGTATATCACCCCACACAAAGGGGCTCCTGAGGGCTCTGGAGACACCAGGTCCTATATAAGGGGGGATAGCTCCAGAGACTGATGCTTAATCAGTGGGTTTTACTTTGGAATCTGTGCTCCTAAGAGTGACAGAGTTGGACTCAAATAAGTCCTCCCTGCACATGGCCCATCAGTCCCTTCTATTCCAACCTATATGTGATGCTGGAGTTTGTAGGTGTACTTCCAGAAACTGGAGCCTCTGGCCTGCCCATGTGCCAGCAGTGCCTGGAATCTTGGTGGAGCTGCAACTCATACTCTACAGCTCAATGGACTCACCGAAGTACCTGGTGAGGAGACGATGATGGACAATGGCCATCCCAGGGAATGGAGAGAGCCTGCAGCTGCAGGCAGGTTAATCCCATCCACCGTATCCATGTGATTTAAGCCCACTCTCACTTGGAGGTGGAGTGGACATCACCATCCCAGACTCCTCAGGACTGGGGTAGGAGCTATGGACTAGAGTGGACTTAATGGTATTCTGTTTTAGACATATTGTGATTCAAGCAATGGAAGAAATTACAACAGTAGGTGGAGCCAGTGGCCACTATATGCTTTCGGGGCAGGGAAGGGAAAAGCAGTTGGAATACAGGAGCTTTTTCAGGACTTGGGAATTATCCTGAGTGACTTTACAATGACAGATACAGGCCATTTTACATCAGCATATACCATGCAGAACTGTGTGCGAGAGAGTGTGGTCTAGTGAACTATGGTCCATGCTTAATGGCAAAGCCCCAGGATATATATATATACATTGCAGGTGATGTACCACACTAATGAAAGATATTTATGTGTGATGTTATGGGAGGTGTGGGAGGAGAGGAACATGGGAATCCCCGTACTTTTTGTGTAACATTTATGTAATCTAAGAATCTTTTTATATATATATATATATATATATATATATATATATATATATATAACATTTATGTAAGCAAATTTACATATATGCATATATATTTATATATCATTTTAAAAATATTGGTTTGTATTGTGAAAATTTTTATTTTTACCCTCAATAAAAAAAAATGTAAAATAAAACAAAAAACCAAACACATTACAGGCTTACAACAGCAAACTTGAACTGATAGAAGAAAGAACAATTGATACCAAAGATAAAACAGCTGAATTTGAAGAGAAAAAATAACAGAGGGAGAAAAAAATGGAAAAAATTGGGCAGGGGGACTCAGGGCATTGAATGACAACACAAAAAGCAACAATATACATGTCACAGAAGTTCCAGATGGAGAAAAGAAGGGAAAAGGGGCAAAAAGAATATTTGGGGAAATAATAGCTGAAAATTTCCCAACTCACAAAAGAAATGAAGTTACATGTCCATGAAACCCACTTTATCCCAATCAGGATAAATCTGAATAGTTGTACTCCAAGAAACATACTTCTCAGAATGTCAAATGTGAAAGATAAAGAGAAAATTCTGAGAGCAGTGAGAGAGAAACAAACCATCACTTACAAGGGATACCCAATAAGACTTAGTGCAGATTTCTCATCAGAAACCATGGAAGCAAGAAGACAGTGGTATGATACAGTTAGGAGACTGAAAGAGAAAAACTGCCAGCCAAGTATTCTGCATCCAGAAAATTGTCCTTCAAATATGAAGGTAAGTATAAAAGGTTCACAAACAGAAACTAAGAGAGTTTGTAAAAAAAGAATCCATCTTGCAGGAAATATTAAAGAAAGCCTTAGAGCCTGAAAGAAAAAGACAGGAGAGAGAGGCCTGGAGGGGAGTACAGAAGAAAGAAAAGCAGAAAGGATAACCAAAAGAGTAAAAACACAGACCAAAATATATGACAAATGAAAACCAAAGAATAAAATGGTGAAAATAAATAATGCATTTAGAATATTATCAATGAATGTGAATGGATTAAACTTGCCAATCAAAAGATATAGGCTGACAGAATGTATATTAAAAAAACATGAGCACTCCAAATACTGCTTACAACAGACCCACCTTAGACCCAGGGATACAAACTGGCTGAAAGTAAAAGGTTGGAAAAAGATACTCCATGCAAATAGTAACCAAAAAGGAGCAGGGGTAGCTATACTATTATTGGACAAAACAGAGTTTAAATGCAAAAAAAATTGAAGAGATAGAGAAGGCCATGAATTATTAATAAAAGAGACAATCCACTAGAAAGACATAACAGACATAAATATCTATGCACCAAACCAGGGTGCCCCAAAATACATGAGACAAACTCTGGCAAAACTGAAGGGAGAAGTGGACATCTCCACAATAATCACTGGAGACTTCAACACAACACTCACATCATTAGACAGAACAACTAGACAGAAAAACAAGGAAATAAAGAACTTAAACAATATGATATATGAGTTAGACCTAAAAAACCTATACAAAATGCTGCATCCAAACTCAGCAGGATACACATTCTTCTCACATGCCCATGGATCCTTCTCCAGGATAGACCACATGTTAGGGCACAATGCAGCCCTCAGTAAATATAAAATGACTGAAATTATACAAAGCACCTTCTCAGATCATAAGGGAATGAAACTGGAAATAAATAACAGGAAAAAGGTAAATTCACAAATGTGTGGAGGCTAAATAACACACTCCTTAATAATCAGTGGGTCAAAGAAGAAATTGCAAGTGAAATCAGTAAACGTATTGAGACAAATGAAAACAAGAACACAACTTAGTCACTGTTGATAGGAATGCAGAATGGTACAGCCACTGTGGAGGACTATTTGGCAGTTCTTAAAGAAGTTGAAAATAGATTTGCATCATGACCCTGTAATACCATTATAGGGTATATATCCAGAAGAACTGAGAGCAGTGACACAAAGAGACATCTGCACACCTATGTTCATAGCAGTGTTATTCATGAATACCAAAAGCTGGAAACAACTCAGGTGTCCATCAACTGATGAATGAATAAACAAACTGTGATATATTCACAAGATGGAATATTATGCAGCTTTAAGAAGAAATGAAGTTGTAAAGCATATGACAACATGGACAAACCTGGAGGACAGTATGCTGTGTGAAGCAAGCCAGAAACAAAAGGACAAATACAGAAAGACTGCATTACTATTAACTAAATGTATTCTGTAACATAGTGTATGATTCCATTTATATAAAACGTAAATACAAATCAATTTATATAGGAAAGAAAAAAGTATTAGACCAAAAATAGCCAGAAATGGAAGCTGTGGACAGCAGGGGAAGCATAGAGAGATCAAGAGGTGATGGATTTTCTCATTAGTTTTTTTTTTTGTTTATTATTATTGAAATAATGAAAATGCCCTAATGATGACTGAGGTGATGAATGCACACCTATGTAACTGTGCCAGATACCACTGATTTTGCACTTTGGATGAATTGTATGCTTTGTTGATATGTGTCAATTAAAATTGATTTTTTTTTTAAAGGCAAACAGCACTTAAAAATGGGAAAATATGTGAATACACATTTACCAAAGAAGAAACGTTCAATTCTTTTCATCACTAGGGAAGTACAAATTAAAATTTGCTATGAGTTATCATATACACATACTAGAATGGCTAAAATCTAGAGAGATAATACCAGCTGTTAAAGATGTGGAAAAACTGGAGCCCTCATACATTTCTGGTGAGAACGCAAAATGATGCTGACACTTTGAGAAACAACTGTCAGTTTCTTAAACATATAAACTTACCATAATTCTTGCTAATTCCACTCTGAGAAATCTATCCAAGACAAATGAAATCATGTCTGTACTATGATTCCTGGGGCAAGTTCATGGCAGCAAAAACAGGGAAAAAAATAGGAATGTCTATTAACTGGTGCATGGATAACAAAATGTGGTACATCCCATAAATAGATTTGCAGCTTCAACTATCTAATTTTAAGCGCCCCCCATGCCGCCCTGGAAGCAGCCCCACCCAGCCTGTACCAAACTTGCCTGGAGGACACACAGATCTCTGCAGTACTAACTTTAGCATTAATTATAGGTTCAAATAGGACAGAAGAACCATGTGTAGGGAAGCCACAACTGAATTCAATTTTGTCACTCTGGGGAGCATAAATTCCAAAGTAGGGCCCACTGGCAAGGCACCAAACTCTTGAGCTGTCTGCTCTGACTCTATTGTCTGGATGTCTCCAGAGCCCTCAAGAGCCAGGCTATTTGGGGTAGTATCCACTTTGGCAGTCAAAGAGATCCTACTGAGACGTGCAAAAGCATAACCTCTGGAATGACCTCCCAATTCACTTTGAAGTATCTTAGCCATATAAACTCATTCTTCTTTATCTTTTCCCCCTTTTGGTCAAGGTCTTTTTCCAGTTGCATTGCAAGTTTGTGCTTGGCAGTTATCCCTCAGTGCCAGGGAGGCTCATTCCCAGGAGTCATGTCCCACACTCGGGGGAAGGTAATGTATTTATATGCTGAGTTCAGCTTAAAGAGAGGCCACCTTTGAGCAACACCTTTGGCTCCCAGGAGGCAACTCTTAGGCACCCTATAATACTATGTTTCAATTTGAAGAGTAAAGGTTCATACACATAGTCATCAGTATCAAGGGCCCATCAGGAGACCATCCTCCTTCACTACTCATTGCCCCTATACTTGGGGGATTCTTGCTGACCTAGTAGAGAATGTGGCAGAGCTCTCCAGAATGGGAATTTGACATTCTATCAGTTATTGGATGAATCTCCACCCACCATAGCAATGGCCCATGAACACCTAAACAAACTTACATGCCTTATATGTATGCCCAGGTGAGCTTCTTCCCATGTATCTCCCATCACTGACACTCCACACCAATTATCCTCCCCTGCCACAGAGAACCACAAGTATTGGAGAGAACCACAGGTGCTGGAGAGGATGTGGAGAGATAGGAACACTTATTCACTGTTGGTGGGAATGCAGAATGGTACAGCCACTGTGGAGGACTGTTTAGAAATTTCTAAAGAAATTGACCATATGACCCTGCAATGGGTATATATCCAGAAAAACTGAAAGCAGTGACACGAACAGACATCCGCACACTGATATTCATAGTGATATTATTCATGAATGCCATAATTGGAAACAACCCAGGTATCCATAAACTGAAGAATGGATAAACAAACTGTGGTGTATTCACATGATGGAATATTATGCAGCTGTAAGAAGAAATGAAGTCATAAAGCACATGACAACATGGATGAATCTAGAGGACATTATGTTGAGCAAAGCAAGCCACACAAGGGGACAAATAGTATACGATTGCATTACTATGAACCAAATCTTTTGTGTAACATATTGCATGATTCAAAAAAATTGTATGTATCCAATACATTTAATGGAGAAATGAATGTTTTTATCCAATAGTGTTTTCTTATTTTTAAGTTATTGTTTATATATTCAATTATTAAATGTACAAAATAAAGTTTAAGAAAAAAGAAGTGAAGTTACAAAGCCAGGAAGGGTAACAATGGGAATGGGCCCCTAAGACCCCAGACCTTACCTAGCCCTGTGTACTCCAAGACAGCAGAAAGAAGTAAAACGGGAGGAAGAGAGAAAATCAAAAGCTCAAGTAACTCACCAGGGCTTAGATATCAAGAAAGCAAAGTGCCTAAGATGAAGATACCTGGGGCCAGATACATACTTTCACTTGATAAATGCTGGGGTCCCTGCAAAACTCCCAGACTGGGCAGAAACCTACACCCCCTAGGCCCCTCCCGGGAGGGTTCCCCATTCATTGTGTTTCTCCCGGGCACACACCAGGTGTCAGTCATGCTTCCCCCTATGAGCCCTTCCTTTGGGCATGATCAATTTTGCCTCTTGCAACAACCCCTTTAAGAGCCAGCTACTGAGGGCCAGCCACCAAGCAGGTCCTTTCCACGTGGGAGAAGGAAAAAGCGAGGCCTCCCCCTGGCTCTGAGGCAAATCTGAAGCACAGGGCCTTGGAACGCGGCGCCCGGCAAGGGGAAGGACCCCAGGGCACCTCCAAGGGTCAGGAGGGAGGGCTGAGGGCAGAGGGCAGGGCAGTGGGGAGGACCATGGGAGGGAACGGGGGAGGGACCGTTGGGGTAGAGGAGCCGTTTGCGTGGAGGGGCCGTGGGGTTAGGGACTGTGGGGGCTTAAGGACCGTGATGGGGTAAGAACCGTGGGGGAGGGGGTCCGCCCTGCGGCATGGGCCCGGGACTCTTATTGACATGGGGACCCGCGCAGCGGCACAGCCCTCTGGGCCAGACACCGGGCAGAACCCCGCACCCGCCCACGAGCCGCCCGCGGAAGCAGCGATCCCAGGCCGGCGCGGCCAGGACCCCAACCGGCCTTCAGGGCGAACAGGACCGGCGGTGACGTCGAGCACAACTCTCCAGGGCCCCTGCTTGCCCTCAGCGAACGGCGAGCAAGCGGGAACTTTAAGGGGCGCGCGCGACGGGCGCTCCCGAAGCATAGGAGGGGGGGTCACTCACCCCACTTTTCCGCGCTTATGGGGGTTCCCTCAGGCCCCGCTCCCACAGAGCCCACGGACGCCCCCCGCACGGCCCACACCCGCCCTGACGCCAAGTTGCGCCCACAAACTCACCATTACCGCGGGGCCTGGGACGCAGGTCCCGACGGCGGGCCTCATTCGTTCCGCTGCCCACCCGCCCCGTGGGGCAGATACTCCTTCCCTCGCTGCACTCCTCGGTCCTGGCGTGCCCTCACAGCCAGAACAGGCGCACGAGGGAAGCATCGTCGGGGCTCCAAAACACCCCATGGACTGGGGCGAGCCTTTAGGAACCGGAGTGCATGGGGACTGGGACTCCGCCCCCAAAGAGGGCATGGCCTGCTCTGAGACGGATAGCTCCAGGCAGCCAATCAACACACGACCCGCCTGGTGCAAAGGATTGATCCGGGGAGGGGTGGGTGCAAGGGGTGGAGTGTGGTGACTGACAGGACGCCAGCCAACGGGAATGCAGAGCGGCGACAGGGCGGGAACACCGCGAAAGGTGGACCCAGTGGACGCCATCTTTCTGCGGCCAGCTCATTTGAACCTAGGCTGGCGGTCGACTTGGTGTGATTTTATGATACATATTAATAAATTAATGGATTTATTGATATACATATTAATAAATCATACAATACATCCAAAGGATATGCTCAATGGAATTTGTTATATCACATTGTTGTTCATACATCACTTCAACCATCAGTAGTGCATTTTCATTACTTCAATAATAATAAACAAGAAATTTCTTCACCCTCAATCTGTTTCCCCTGCTGTACAGAGCTGCTATTTCTGGCTATTCTAGCACAATTATTTATTTATTAGTTTTATTCAGACATATTCACATACCATACTATCTATCTAAATTGTATAATCAATGGCTTTTAGTATAATTGCAATGTTGTGCATTCATCATAAGAAAAACTTTGAGAATTATTTCATTACCCCAAAAAGAAAAACTCCACACCCCTTATCATGCCTTCACCAGCTCTACATAAACACTAATCAAAGTTCATCTTTATAAATTTATTTATGTTTACATTTTATATAAATGAAATCATAAAATATCTTTTTTATTTTTATTTTGTATGTTTAATGATTGAAATATAAACAATTAAAAAATAAGAAAACACACTTTCACCTATCTGGGTCTGCTCAAGTGTGCAGTCACGTATTGAAGGGATATGAGAGGAGGGTAGTGATATTATTGGGTTGGGTGGTTCAGGGTTGACAGGTGAGTAAATTGGGAAGGGTGGGTTGGAATGTCCAGTGTACTGGGGGGAGGGTTTGGAGAAGGACCAGGTGAACACTGGGGATTTGCAACTATGTGGCTGTAAGTACAAAGTTGGGAATGCTCTTATGGCAATATGACAATGAAGGGTTACTGGTTTAGGGTGTTGTATTGTGGGTCATTCGAGACAGGGCACACCTGGAAAAGGCTTTTAGAGAGTGTGTGAGTGAACATTCTGTCATTATATGTTCTATCATTAGGTGGAGACCCACATAATGAGCTGAAGGAGTTGGACTCCCATCCTCAGGAGGATGGATTTGTTCAATAGGGGAGGACAAACCAGTGTGTCAAGACCTCAGTCTTGTTGCATGTAACTATGAATCTTGTCATCCAAGGAGTGAAACTAGGGGGGTCATAGTGAGCCCTGAGGGGAGAGGGAGGGAGGAATAGACTAGATCAAACAGGGGGCATTTATTGGGCAGTGGAAGTGTTCTACATGATCTTACAATGATGGACACAGGACATGGTAAAAATCCTCAAAATTTATAAAAGTGTACAGTCTAAAATTTAAACTATAATGTAAACCATTGACCATGTAGAGTAGCTATGTTTCACTATTTCTATGTCAGTTATAACAAAGGTACCATCCACATATAAAAAGTTATTAATATGGGATGGAGGAAAGGAGATGGATGTTGGGTATATGAGAGTCTCCTGTATTCTGTGTGTGACTGTGCTGTGACCTTAAACTTCTTTGAAAACAAAATGAAATATAATGAGACACTGGGGAATGAGTAGGGGAAGGTGCCACAGTACAGAAAGCACAACAGATAATGTGGTGATAAAATGCAAAATGTCAAAAAAAAGTTTTTTAATATTTTTCATTTTTTTAAAATACCCCAATCTTTTAATTTTATTTTAGTTTTAGTTTTTTTAAATTTTTATGTATTGTATTTCTTATATTTAAACTTATCATTGATTCACTTTCCTATTAATTGTATTTGGCTATTGTAATTGCTACATTTTTGAGGAAGCTTTGGATCACAGAAAGGTTACAACTGGGGTGGGGGAGGATCAGTGGTGTGGCGTGTCAGTGATGGGGGATGCATGGGAGGGAATTCACCTGAGCATACATACAAGATATGTAAAAATGTTCAAATGTTCACGGGGCATTGTAACAGTGGGTGGAGACTCACAATAACTGAGAGAATACTGACTTCCCATCCTGGAGAGTTCTGCCACATTCTCTAAGGGAGCAGAAACAGTCCCCCAAGTGCAGGGGCAGTGACTGGCCAAGGAGGATGATCTATTTGATATTGATGGCTAGGCTTATATGCTTTTGCTTTTGATATTGAAACTTAGCCTATTGGTATGGGGTGCCTAAGGGTTGCCTCCTTTCCCCCAGCATGGGACATGACTCTCAGGGATGAGCCTCCCTGGCACCGAGGGATTGCTATCAAACACCAACTAACGATGGAACTGCAAAAAGCCCTCAAATTAAAAAGGGGGAAAGGTAAAGACAAATTAGTTTAAATGGCTAAGAGACTTCAAATTGAGTCGGGAGGTCATCTGAGAGGTAACACTTATGCACATCTCTGTAAGATCTCCTAGATTTCCAAAGTGGATACTACCCCCAAATAGTGGGGTTCCTGAGGGCTCTGGAGACACCCAGGTCCTATGGTCATAGTGGAAAGCACTGTAGTTTGGTGCCTTGCCAGTGGGCCCTACCTTGGAGTTTGTGCTCCTGAGAGTTACAGAGTTGGACTCAATTATGTCTTCCCTACACATGGCTCATCTGCCCCTTCTATTCAGACCTATACTTGGTGCTGGAGTTTGTAGGTGTATGTCCAAAGATTCAAGTCTTTGGGCTGTCCATGTGCCAGCTGGGTTTGGAACCTTGGCAGAGTTGCAACACATATTCTACAGCTCATTGGACTCACTCAGGACAACTGTCAGGGATATGACGATGGACAACGGCCATCCCAGGGAATGGAGAGAGTCTGCAGCTGAAGGCAGGATAGCCCCATCCATCTTCCCAATGGGATATAAGCACCTTCTCAATTGGAGATGGAGTGGATGTAACCATCCCATAATCCTCTGGATTGGGGCCAGACTATGGACTAGAGTGGACTTAATGTTGTTCTACTATAGACATATTGTGAGTCTAACAATGGAAGATATTACAACATTGATGTGGAGCCAGTGGCCACTGAAGGCTCTGGGGGCAGGGGGATGGAAAAACATTTGTAATATGGGGGCTTTTTGGGGACTTGGGAATCGTCCTGAGTGATGTTGCAATTACAGATATAGGCCATTTTATATCATCACATAACATGCAGAACTGTGTGGGAGAGAGTGTATGCTTACTGGCAAAGCTCCAGGATTTGCTTATCAGTTGAAATGAACGTGCCACACTAATGAAGGATGTTTATGTGTGAGAGAGTGTGGGAGGTGTGGGGAGTGGGGCATATGGGAATCCCTATATCTTTTGTGTAACACTTAGGTAATCTAAGTATCATTTTTAAAAATTAATTAATTATTTAAAAAAATAAAAGTAACTTCAAAACAACACAGAAAATAAATATTTTAAAATATCAAAAAAAAAAAGAAAACAGTTGAATAAAAACACCCATTTCTCAAATGTACTGGTCACATATAAACTTTTTTGAATCATACAATATGTTGCACAGTATATTTGGTTAATCATAGTGCAATCATAAAGTATTTGTCCTTTTGTGCCTGGCTTTCTTCACGCAACATAATGTCCTCCAGGTTCATCCATGTTTCAAATGTTTCACAACTTCCTTTCTTCTTACAACTGCATAATATTCCATCGTGTGAATATACCACAGTTTGTTTATCCATTCATCGGTTGATGGACACCTGGGTTGTTTTCAACTTTTGGCAATCGTGAACAATGCTGCTATGAACATAGGAGTGCAGATGTCTCTTTGCATCACTGCTCTCAGCTCTTCTGGGTATATATCTAGTAGTGCTATTGTAGGGTCACATGGCAAGTCTATATTCAACTTCTTTAGGAACTGCCAAACAGTCCTCCACAGTGGTTATACCATTCTGCATTCCCACCAACAGTGAATAACTGTTCCTGTCTCTCCACATCCTCTTCAGCACTTGTAGACTTCTGTGTCCTTTTAATAGTGGCTGTTCTGATAGGTGTGAAATGATATCGCATTGTAGTGTTTTGTTTGTTTGTTTGTTTATTTGTTGTTCTCTTTGTTTTGCTGTTTTATTATTTCGTTGTAGTTTTGATTTGCATTCCCCTAATCAAATCAATGCCTGCCCAATGCCTGCCTCAAGGACCCCAGAAGCAGCTGCTGAAGGGGTAGAGGCCATGCCTCGGCAACTGCCTACCCCCTGTGAATCTTGGCTGCAGGGAAATGGCCTGTGGGGAGCAGCTGGGACATACAACTGAAGACCCTGGGCAGAGCCTGGCCACCACAGGACTGTAGCCTGGCAAGATGGTGGCCATCACCTCCAGTCTCTGGAAGGTACTGTGCATGGAGGTCAGAGCAGGACCAGAGCACGCTGAGGCTCAGAAGTGGGTGGTCACTGCAGTGGGCACCCGGCACAGAGGCAGTACCTAGGGCTCATCCCATGGCCCACAGCTGCCCCCACCCCAGGAGCACTTCCTGGTGGTCAGGGCTCAGACTTGGAGGAGAGAGGTCAGCAGGTGGCATTCACTAGAAGGGATGGTGCTAAAGCCCCAGCTGCAGTGTTAGCCCAGGAGGCAGCACCAGGAGTGGGTCCTGGAGTCAGACCATAGATGTCCTCTTCCCACAAGAATGGCAGGCCCCAGCAGTCCCCAGGGACAGGGAAGCACAAGAAATAGTCAAGAGAGAAGACTGGGAATGCCCATGGGGACCTGCCTCTCAGATGCAGCTGGTCCAGCAACTCCTTGTGGGAAAGTTTGAGCCTGCAGAGGCCCCTGTAGATCCTGTGCATGCCTGTGAAGGCCCCTGGAGCCCAAGGAGTCTGTGGAGGCCATGAAGATCCCTTGAAGGCTTTAGAGCCTGTGTAAGTCCTGTGCAGCACTGGAGCCTGTGGAGACTGTGATGGCTGTGGAGATTTCATGCAGGCTGTGGAGCTCATGGAGATCCCATGCAGGCTGTGGAGCCTGTGTAGGTCCCATGAAGCATTGGAGCCTGTGGAGCCAAGGAGGCCATGGAGCCTATGAAGACCCTGTGTTGGCCTATCAGAACCGGGCATCACTGTCCAACTGGCTTCACAGGACACTGGCCAGGCTGGTGTTGGGTCCCTTCTGACCTTAAATCTGCATGGGGGGTTGAGCCCTTCATCCACTGTGGGGAAGGACACAGCTGAAACCTCACCTGACCCTTCACACCAGGCCCCCTCCACCCACACACCCACAGCCCAAGGCCTCTGATGCTGTAGCACCCCTCAGATGGGGACATGTGAGACCTGGCTAAAGCCCCCAGGGCCCAGCAGGGGCTGGTGGGGGCTCATTGCTCAGGGGTGCACACCTCATGTCCTTCCCTTTGTACCTACCTTGATGAAGTGGTGCTCAGGGAGGCCACATTGAGGAGGCCTGAATGTGGTCCTGCATCAGCTGCTGTGGGAAGTTCTGGTCCCTCTGGGTGGGTGGCCCTGTGGGCATCAATTGTGTTGCAGCATGCCTTGTTCAGGTCCGGGGAGACACGTGCTTGGAGCTGGGCCACCTTGTTCCCTGACCCTGGACCCGCAGGCACCAACTCTGGGCCTGGGGCCACCATCCTCAGAGGGATTGTGGGTGAGTAGGGAGTGCCTTGAGGCAGATCCAGGAGACTGGCTTTGGGGAAGAGAAGAATGTTGGGCAGCCTGGGGCCCACAGAGCTTGCTTAGCCCAGTGGGTGCCATCCCAGGCCTCCTCCACAGCTCTGCCATGGGCAAGTGGGTACAGGGCCACCACCTCCCTGAGAGGCATGTTTCCTTGGCTGCAGCATGAGGCAGTGGTAAGGCTGCCCTGACCTGCCCCACTGTGTGTTCAGTCCTTTCCACCCAGAGCTGGTGCCCTTCAGGGCTCCTGAGTCACCCAGAACTCAACAGCATCCCCCAGGGCCACCCTCACCTCTGAGCATGACCAACAACCACAGCTGCACCAACATGTCACAGTCTGTTAATCATACACTCTGAACTTCACAATAGGGAACGTCTAACAGTATAAGGGCATACTTGGAATGTCTCAACTTTAAATATATTGGTACATTTTACTCTTATATCTTATATATTTGATATTAGCTAATAAAAAATCTAATATGAGGTTATTAAAGAGAGTTTCAATAGTGACCACAGGTTATATTTCCAGTTTCAGTTTTTAAGCAATAATAAACTGGACTTTTTCTTTTCTTTACATTTTTTTTT
>JAKSZT010054431.1:886968-897930 GCA_026826555.1 Tolypeutes matacus | reverse complement strand
ATCTATCTATATCATCTATATCTATATATATAAGGTGCTTAGATTACCTAGATATTACACAGAAATTACATCAATTTCCATGTTCTCCACCTCCCACATCTCCCACAACATCCCACACAAACATCCTTCATCAACGTGGCACATCACCCGTAATGGATATACACATCCTGGGGCCTTGCCACCAAGCATAGACCAGAGTTCACATCATAGACCACACTCCCTCCCACACAGTTCTGCATGGTATATGCAAATGTAAAATGGTCTACATCTGTCGCCGCAACGCCACTCAGGACAAACCCCAAGTCCTGAAAAAGCTCCAGTTTTTCAACTGCACTTTCCCTCCCAGCCCCGAAAGTGTCCAATGGCCAATGGCTCACTGTTATAATTTCTTCCATTTGCTTGAATCACAATATGTCAACAACAGAATACCAATAAGTCCACTCTAGTCCATAGCTCTTCCCCCAATCCAGAGGGGACTGGAAAGGTGAAATCCACTCCACCTCCAAGTGAGAGAGGGCTTATATCCCATAGATGTGGTGGATGGGATTATCCTGCCTGCAGCTGCAGGCTCTCTCCATTCCCTGGGATGGCCGTTGCCCATCATCATCTCCTCGCCAGGTGACTTGGATGAGTCCATTGAGCTGTAGGGTAGGAGTTGCAGCTCCACTGAGATTCCAGGCACAGCTGGCACATAGGTAGACCAGAGGCTCCAGTCTCTGGAAGTACACCTAAAAACTCCAGCATCACTTATAGGTTTGAATAGAAGGGACTGTTGGACCATGTGCAGAGAGGACTTATTTGAGTCCAACTCTGTCACTCTCAGGAGCACAGATTCCAAAGAAGAGCCCACTGATAAGGTGATAATCCCTGGCACTATACCCCCTTATATAGGAACTGGGTGTCTCCAGAGCCCTCAGGAGCCCCTCTGTGTGGGGTGATATCCACTTTGCTGTTCTATGAGACCCTACTGAGGTGTCTGTAAGCATTACCTCTGGGATGACCTCCTGACTCTCTTTGAAGTCTCTTAGCCACATGAACTCATTTGTCTTTACCTTTTCCCCCTTTTATTCAAGGTCTTTTTCCAATCGTGTTGCCAGTTGGCACTTGGTATTAATCCCTCATTGCCAGGGAGGCTCATCTCCGTGAGTCATGTCCCATGTTGGGGGAAGGTAATGCATTCATATGCTGAGTTTGGCTTAGAGACAGGCCACATTTGAGCAACAAGGAGGCTTTCAGCTGGCAACCCTTAGGCACCCCATAACATTAGGGTAAGTTTCAATTACAAGAGCAAAGATTCATAAGGCTAGTCATCAATAACAAGAACCCATCAGTGGGCCATTGCCTTTTGTCAGACACTACCCCTGAACTCAGGGGAATGTTGCTGCTCCCTTGGAGAATGTGGCAGAGCTCTCCAGTCTTGGAATTAAGATTCCCTCATTTATTGAGTGATTGTCGACCCACCGTAACCATGCCCCATCCCTTGATCATTTGAACAATTTTATATATCTTTCATGTATATTCAGATGAACTTACTGCCATGAATCCCCCATGCCAGACACCCCCCACCAATGATCCTCTGCAGCCCCCATTGTAACCCTTCTGTGATCTAAACCTTCCTTGAACATGAAGCCCATATAATATTCAAATAAATAGGAAAAGAAATAATAATGATAAGCTTAAATGCAAGATATAAGTACAAGGAACCTCAGAAGAAAATAAAAACTAAACTAAAAAATAAAATATAATTAGGGGATTGGGACATTAAAAAAAATGGGAAAAAAAAACAAAAAAAAACTTTTTTGAAAAATTATTCTTTTTTCCTTTTATTACTGTATTATCAGATGTCCAGTGTACCATGACACCTTCCCCCTTTAATTCCCCAGTGTCTCCCAAATTTTCATTTAATTTTCAAAGAAGTTTTAGGTCACAGCAAAGTCACACATGGAATACTAGAGACTCCCACATACCCAAGCTCTCTCCCGCTTCCCCACCCCATATTAAAATCTTTTTTTAAAAATGGATGTTAGCATTGTTTTAACTGTTATACAGATAGTAAAATATAGCAACTAAACATTGTCAATGGCGTACAGTATAGTTTACAATTTAGATGGTAGAGTTTAATAATTTTTGATGATATTTTACCATGTCCTGTGACCATTACTGTAAGGTAATGAAAAACCTTTCCCATGACCACTAAATACCCCTTTTAATCTTAACTGTTCCTTCCTACCCTTCCCCCAGGGACATATGACTCTCCCCTGTCTTGAGTCATGGCATGACAAGATTCATAGTTACATGCCATGTGTATTCCAACCTGCCCTTCCTAATCTACCCACCTGTCAAGCCTGCACCCCCTAACCCAGTTATATCACTACCCAACTGTCCTGTCCTTCAATATGCAACTATACTCTATCACTTTACCATAGATTATGTCCATATGGGTGATGGCTCAAAGCCTATACTTCTCTTTCTCTCCCTTGTTAACCTTTCAGACAATGGTTCTCAGAGACTGCTCACATTCCTCAGTTCAAATCAGTGAGGTCATATATTCTTCACCCTTCAATGCCTGGCTTGCTTCACTCAACATAAGGACTTCAAGATTCATCCATGTTATTCTGTGTGTTAGCACTTTATTCCTTTTTACAGCTGAGTAATATTCCATTTTATGTATGTACCACATTTTGCTTAGCCATTCATCTGTTGATGGGCACTGGGGCTGATTCCAGCTTTTGGCAATGGTGAACAATTCCACTATGAACATTGGTGTGCATATATCTGTTCGTGTATTTGCTTTCAGTACTTCTAGGTATATACCCAGCAGTGGAATTGCTGGATCATACGGAATATCTATTGTTAGTTTTCTGAGGAACCGCCAAACTGTCCTCCACAGTGGCTGAACCATTCCACAATCCCACCAGCAGTGGATGAGTGTTCCTATTCCTCCACATCCTCTCCAACACTTAGAGTCCGTTTTTTTTTAATAGCTGCCATTCTGATGGGTGTAAGATGGTATCTCATTGTAGTTTTGATTTGCATTTCCCTGATAGCACGTGATGCCAAGCATTTTTTCATGTGCTTTTTAGCCTTTTGCATTTCTTCCTTGGAGAAGTGTCTTTTCATTTCACTTGCCCATTTTTTAAATAGGTTGTTTCTCTTTTTATTTTCATATGCTTGCCAAATATTTTCTCCCATTGGGTAGGCTGCCTTTTTATTTTCTTAATAACATCCTTTGAGGTGCAGAAGTTTTTAATTTTGAGGAGATCCCATTCATTTATTTTTCTCTTACAGCTCGTGCTTTGGCTGTGAACTTCATGAAAACATTTCCTATTACAAGGTCTTGTAGATGCTTTCTTACATTATCTTCCAAGGTCTTTATGGTTTTGGCTCTTATATTTAGATCTTTGATCCTATTGAGTTGATTTCTGTATAAGGTGTGAGATGGTATTCTTCTCTCATTCTTTTGGATATGGATATCCAGTTCTCCAAGCACCACTTCTTAAAGAGGCCATTCTCTCCCAACAGAGTGGGTTTAATAGCCTTGTCGAATATCACATGACTGCATATGCGAGGATCTATATCAGAACTCTCAATTTGATTCCATTGGTCAGTAGGTCTATCCTTGTGCCACTATCATGCAGTTTTGATCACTGTAGCATTGTAATATGTTTTAAAGTCCAGTAACGTGATACCTCCAACATCATATTTCTTTTTCAATACGTCTTTGGCAATTCAGGGTCTCTTATCTTTCCAAATATATTTTGTGGTAAGTTTTTCCAGTTTCTTAAAAAATGTAGTGTTGATTTTTATTGGGATTGCATTAAATTTTTAGATTAGTTTGGGTAGGATAGACATCTTGATGATGTTTAGTCTTCCTATCCATGAACAGGGAATATTTTTCCATTTATTTAAGTCTTCTTTGATTTCCTTTAACAGTGTTCTGTAGTTTTTTGTATATAAGTCCTTTACATCTTTACTCAAATTCATTCCTAGGTATTTGATTCTGTTAGTTAGTATTGTAAATAACATTTTTTTCCTGATTTCCTCCTCTGATTGCTCATTATTGGTGTACAGAAATGCTACTGATTTTTGAGCATTGATCTTATATCCTGCAACATTACTGAAATCCTTTATAAGTTCTAGAAGCTTTGTTGAAGTTTTCTCTGGGCTTTCTATGTATAGGATCATGTTGTCTGCAAATAATGAAAGTTTTACTTCTTCTTTTCCAATCTGGATGCCTTTTATATCCTTTTCTTGCCTCAGCTTGAGCAAGTACTTCTAAGACAATGTTAAATACGAGTGGTGATAGTGGCCATCCTTGTCTTGTTCCCAATCTCAGAGGGAAGGCTTTTAGGATTTCACCATTGAAGATGATGTTAGCTTTGCGCTTTTCATATATACCCTTTATTGTATTCAGAAAGTTTCCTTCTATTCCTATCGTTTGCAGTGTTTTTATCAGGAAAGAGTGCTGTATTTTGTTGAATGATTTTTCTCCATCTATACAGATGATCATGTGATATTTTTCTTTCAATCTGTTTATGTGGGGTATAACATTGATTGATTTTCTTATACTGAAACATCCTTGCATACCCAGGATGAAACCCACTTTGTCATGCTGTATAATCCTTTTGATATGTTGTTGAATGCAATTAGCAATTATTTTTTGAGGATTTTTGCATCTAGTTTCATTAGAGAAATTGGTCTGTAGTTTTCCTTTCTAGTGGTATATTTGTTTGGTTTTGGTATTAGGGTATTTTTGGCATTGTAGAATGAGTTAAGCAATATTCCTTCTACTTCTATTTTTTGGAAGATCTTAAGTAGATTTGGTGTTAGCTCTTTTCGGAATGTTGGACTGTTGAGTTCATCAATTTCCTCTTTCTTCAATGTAGTTGTTTGTGCATTTCTAGAAACTTGTCAATTTCCTCTAAATTAGCATTCTTGTTGGCATATAATTTTTCAAATTATCCTCTTATGATACTCTTTATTTCTGTGGGGTCAGTAATGATATCCCCTTGCTCATTCCTTATTTTGTGTATTTGCATCTGTTCTGTTTTTTTTCTTTGTTATCTGTCTAAGGTTTTGTCAATATTATTGATATTCTTGAAGAACCAGCTTTTGGTTTTGTTTAATTTTTCTAGTGCTTTCTTATTCTCTGTTTCATTTAGTTCTGCTCTAATCTTTGTTATTTCCTTCTTTCTACTTCCTTTATGTTTAGTTTGTTGTTGTTTTCCAATTCCTCCAAGTATGCAGTTAGGTTCTCAATTTTAGCCCTTTCTTCTTTTTTAATATATGTATTTATGGCTATGAACTTCCCTCTCAGGACTGCTTTTGCTGCATCCCATAAGTTTTGATATGTTGTGTTGTCTTTTTCATTAGTTTCATTGTAGTTACTGATTTCTTTTGAGTTTTCCTCTTTGACCCACTGTTTGTCTAAGATTGTGTTGTTTAACTTCCATATCCTTGTGCCTAACCTGTATCTCTTGCCCTTAGTGATTTCCAATTTCATTCCATTGTGATCAGAGAAATTACTTTATATAATCTCATTCTTGCTGTATTCATTGAGGGTTTTTCTGTGGGCTAACGTGTCTATCTTGGAGTATGATCCATGTGCACTCGATAAGAATGTAAATCCTGCTGTATTTGGGTGTAGTGTTTTGTATATGTCTATTAAGTACAGGTCCTCCAATGTATTGTTAAGAGTCTTTGTTTCTTTGTTGATTCTCTGTCTTGATGTTCTGCCTAATTATGATAATGGTGTATTAAAGTCCCCCACTATAATTGTAGAGGCATTTATTTCTCCACTTAACTTTTCCAGAGTTTTCCTCATATTTTGAGGCATCCTGATTAGGTGTGTAAGTGTTTATGATTCTTCTCTCTTCTTGAGAGATTAACCCTTTTACTAATATAGAGGGTCCATCTTTGCCTCTTACAATAGTTTTGCATTTAAAGTCTATTTTTTCTGATATTAGAATAGCTACTCCTGCCCTTTTTTGGCTATTGTTAGCTTGTAAAAATAAATCCCTGGGTCACAGGTGGGTTTCTTGTAGACAGCATATAGATGGATCATATTTCTTTATCCATTCTACCAATCTGTGTCTCTTGAGTGATGAATTTAATCCATTAACATTCAATGATATTACTCGCAATGAATTTCTTACTTCAGCCATATTTTCTTTGGATTAATTTATGTCATATGTTGTTTTGTTTCTGTTTTTGTCTTTTTAGTTGTTTTTAAACTCTCCAACTCTCTCTCCCTTGATTTTTCCTTTCAACTTGTAGAACTTCCTTTAGTATTTCTTGAAGTGCCATTTTCTTATTTACATACTCTCTTAATTTATGTTTATCTGTGAATATTTTTTAACTCTCCATCATTTTTGAATGCCAGTTTTGCTGGATAGAGAATTCATGGCTGGAAGTTTTTTTCTTTTAGTATTTTGACTATGTCATACCACTGTCTTCTTGCCTCCATGGTTTCAGATGAGAAATCAGCACTTAATCTTATTGTTCTTCCCTTGTATGTGATGGTTTTCTTTTCTCTTGGTGCCTTGAGTATTTTTTCTTTGTCTTGAGCATTGGACATTTTGACAAGTATAAGTCTTGGAATTGACCTGTTGGGATTTATACTGTTTGGGGTGCGCTTTGTTGCCTGGATCTGCACATCCATCTCTCAATAGGGTTGGGAAGTTTTCAGCCATTATTTCCTTCAACACTCCTTCTGTTCCCTTTCCCTTCTCTTCTCCTTCTGGGATGCCCATAATGTGTATGTTTGTGCATTTTGTGTTGTCAGTTAAATCCTTGAGTCCTTGCTCGATTTTTTCTATTTTTTTTTGTCTGTCTCTTCTATTATCTGATTTCAGCTGTATTGTCTTTCACATCACTAATTTTTCCTTCTGCCTGTTCAAATCTATTGTTATGTGAATCCAACATCTTTGTGATTTCTTGGATTGTGCCATTTATCACCATTATATCAGTTATCTTTTTGTGTATGTTTACAATTTGCTCAGTATGTCCTCCCAGTGTCTTCTTTATATCCTTAATCTCTTCCTTCACTTTATTAAATTGGTTCATGATATTTGTTTGGGAACTTTGATTTGTTGTTCGACGGTCTGCATATATTCCTGGTTTTTAGTTGGTTGTTTGGAGTCGTCCATGTCTTTCTGTTTCTCATTTTGGTTTGTTATTATTTGTTGCCCTCTAGTCATCATTTTATCTTGCTAAGTTTATTCAATTGATTAACTTCTCTCTCTCCTCTAGAGTTTTATTTAGCTGCTGGTTCTGTGTGTGTGTTAAGTTTCCTCTTTGACACTTTTTCTTGTTATTTTGTTTCCTTGCTTCTTTCTATGTTACCTTGAAGAAAAAAAATTAGTACCAGATGAATCAAAAGATGTGAGAAAGGATGAAGGATTATAGTAATATTGATAAAATTATAAGAGAGGCCAAGTAGGACTTAGTGAAAGGGAATTTAATCTGTGTAGGCAGTGTAGAGTAATAGGAAAAAAAGTGGAGTACCTACAATGGACTGGGAAACCAAATAGAGGAATATATATATAATGATTTAGAAGGCTAGAATGAGGAGGGAGAGAAAGAGAGGGCTAAAAGGAAAAAGCTAATATTAATTTAAAAAATAAGAAAAGAAAATAGATAGAATAGAAATTGACACCCTTAAATTGTAGGCTAGTGAAAAAGCGTGTTTTCTAAGAACCACAACAGAAAGAAGAAGGCAGAGAGGTGAAGGAAGGATAAGAGATAGCTTGGAATACAATATAAATATAGATAGAGAATGGGAAATCACTGAAGAAGAAGCACAGCAAAGAAGAGTTAAGCTAGCAGCACTTAATCAAAAAAAAAAAAAAAAACAATGAAGAAAAGCAGAAAGGGGGGAGGAAAGAGGAAAGAAAAGCAAGAGATAACAAATAAACAGAGAAAAAACAATCAACCACACCAGCAAGCAGTCAAACAAAGCCACCGATTGCTCCACGCTGTTGATCTGCCCACTTCTAGCTGACCCAAGCTTCTCGCTTTATGCACCCACAGCACAGACCCTCGGGAAGGACCCCATCCACAATCGGCCATCCCCAGAGAGCCAGTCAATGAGTACCCTCCTAAACCTATGCCATCTTGCCTTTCAGTCAGGGCTAGCATTTTAAATACATCCTGAAGTTATTAATACTTAGCACTTTGTTTATGTATTGTTTTATTGTTTATGAGACAATAAAATGAAAATACTTGAAGACACTAGAGTCTTTGTAGTTAAATATTTTAAATATTATAGGTAAAATGATGGCAAAGGAGAAATTAACACAAGACATAATGCTAATTAGATATTCCAAATAGTCTTTACATTGCAATACTGGTGTTCTCTCTTAATTCAATCTTTTTATCCTTAGCAGATATCGAGAAAAACAAACAACTGATGGAAATTACAGTGGTCATGAATTTATGTCTGTTGACACTGACAGATCACAGATTGCTCTGAACTAAAGTTTGTTCTCTTCATTTTGTTCCTGCTGATCTATATCATTTGAATTGTGAGGAATCTGGGAATACTTTTTCTAATCCAAATAACTCCTAAACTCCACACGTGCTATTTCTTTAGCTGTTTGTCATTTGTAGATACCTGCTATTCATCGGTCTCTGCACACAAAATGCTGCTGAACTTCTGTGTTGAAAAGGAGATGATCTCATTCTTTGCATGTGTCGTGTAATATTTTTTTGTGTATGTGTTACTTCTTGCTACTGAGGAATTCTGGTTGGCACTATTGGCTTATGATAGCTATGGGGCCATTTTAAATCTTTTGCTTTATACAATGGCCATGACTAAAATATGCAGGTCATTGGATCATGTGTAGTAGGCTTAATCAACCCATTGGCATAAACAGTTGGTCTTTTGAGATACTTTTTCTGTGAGCCAAAGATCATCTCTTCTTCTATGACCTCCTTCTCTCCTACACTGAAGCTATCATGTTCTGATACATCCATGAATGAGCTGTTGTTTTTAACCTTCTCTGGTGTTATTGCCATGACAACTTTCTTGACTGTGATCATCTCCTAACTTTTTATTGCTGTTTCTACCCTCAACAGCAGATAGACACAAAACTTTTCTACCAGTGCCTCACATCTGACAGTTGTGACTTTATTCTATGGCTCTATAACCTTTAGTTACATTCAAACAAGCTCCCAATATTGCTTAAAACAAGAAAATGTAGTGTCTGTGTTTTGTACCCTACTGATTCCCAAGTCAAATCCATTAATTTTCAATTTAAGGGAAAAATAGGTAAAGGGTGCTGTATTAGTCAGCCAAAGGGGTGCTAATGTGAAATACCAAAAATGGGTTATTCTTTATAAAGGATATTTATTTGTGGTAGAAGTCCACAGATACCAGGCCATAAAGCTTAAGTTTCTTCTCACCAAAGTTCATTGCCACATGTTGGAGCAAGACAGCTGCCAACGTTTGCCAGGGTTTAGTCTTCTTGTGTTCTTCTCTTCCCGGGGCTGCATTTCTCTTTGGGCTTAGCTCTTCTGGTTCGTCCACAAGGTCAGCTGTACACTATCAGGCAAATGGCTCACTTCTCTTCACCTGGGGTCTTCTTTTCAACATCAAAAGTCCATCATCAGAACTGCTTCTTAAAAACCACTGCTCAAAACTGCCATGCCTTTTATATTTGATTCTCCACCCACCAAGGGGTGGGGCTCAATGCCTAAATAATAACCTAATCATGCCCAGATAAACAGATTGGTTTATAAACATGATCCAATTATATTTTTGGAATTCATAATTACATCAAATTGGCCAATGGTTACAGGTGTTATGAAAAGGACCATAGAAATGAAACAGTTCCCATTGAACATCAAATTACATTTATTCTAAAATAGTGTTCAGGTCAATGCTCTGTCTAATGATTTCTATATGGATTTAGTAAAGCTTTGAGCCTTAAGGAAACTTCAAGTTGATTTAATTGAATCTCTTTGCTTGACAGAGGAAGAAAGAGGCCTAGAAAGAGGACTTATGGCTGTTTATTGTAGAAACTAAACTAAAACCAGAACTAAGACCTAGACTATCAAACATATTTTAATTTTTCTGTCTGGGGAGACATAAATATATATACACAAGTATATACATAGGCACATACAAATTAGACAAACATAAAATTTAAAAATTTTAAAGTTTATCATAACTCTGTCTCCCATTAAGCATGGACATAATTAAAATACTTTCACAGCAAAAACGTATTGGTACTTGAGTTATTAAGAAATCTTACAGGTACATGTTCTTGAGATTATATTGAATTATAGTCTGAGGATCTTCAAAATAAATGTAAATATTCAAAATTATTCAGAAACAAAATTTGGTTCTAGATTCCCTTTGTACTCATAGTGGTTAACCTAAATCATTCCTCCACCTCTGGCCTCAGTTTCTACTATATAAATGAAATTGAACAGGGGACAATTCCACATTTTCATTTTCACTTCACATACAAAGCTTGTTAAGACTCAGAGGAACCTCGTTCTGAAGGACCTTACTTCATATTTAGAACATTATGACTTCTGTCTAGGATGATTTCAGTAATAATTAGGAAGTCATCAATAACCAGACTAGTTTATTATTTTTCTTTAAGGATCTTCCAGTATCTTCTTTACAGATTAAATACAAACTGTATTCTAGGTAGGAAAACCTGTGGTCTGAATGGGAAGAAGGCAGTAAGTTCCCTTTAATGTAAAATATAAAAAACACATCATAATAAAATTAGATTCAGAAGGCAGAGGGGTCACTTCTCTCTGGACAGCTTCTCTGGGGCTCAGGACAACTGGTGAAAGTGAGAAAGAAGGTGAAGGAAAGAAGCCTCAGCTCACTGAAAAATCCTCTGAGTACATCCAGAAGCCTCAGCTCACTGAAAAATCCACTGAGTACATCCAGAAGAAAGAAGGTGTAAGGAAAGAAGCCTCAGCTCACTGAAAATTCCTCTG
>JAKSZT010054431.1:864598-886958 GCA_026826555.1 Tolypeutes matacus | reverse complement strand
AGTTGTTAAAGAATGAAAACGTGAGATTTAATCTGTGCAGAATTTATAAAAGTTGTTTGTAAATAAATAGAAATTGAGAAAGCATGTTATTGGATTTGTAATTAGCACTTACATATGGGTATGATAGTGGGTTTTTTGGGTTGTTGATTTTTTTTTTGAGTAATAAAAATGCTCTAATATTGATTGAAATGATGAATGTGAAACTCAATCATTATACCAAAAGCCATGGATTGTACACTTTGAATAATTACCTGGTTTATGAACAAAAAATAAGTTCGGTTGGGGGAAAATACACAAAATGTAAGATACACACTATAGTTAGCATTAACACTGTGACAATACTCTTACGTTATTTGTTACAAATTATTCACAAAAATGCAAACTATTTGTGTTGGGGTGAAGTATGAGAGTTTATGATGTGACATTTGTTTATATGAGATATTCATGTAAATGCATTTGGGTGAAAATTTTAATTTTCAGAATTAAATAAAATAAAATAATAATGATAATACATAAACTTAATTTTATATAATCCTTCACAATTTACTGGCCAATCAAATCCAATAGCATATTAAAAGAATTATACACGACAATCATGTGGTTTCTAGTTCTGGTATGCAGGGGTGGTTCAGCAAATCAAAATCAATCAACATAATATGCCACAATAACAAAGCAAAATAAAGAAAAAAAAAAAAACATGATCATCTCATTTGACAAAACCCAGCATCCTTTCCTGATAAAAACAATGCACAAGATAGGAATAGATGTAAAGTTCCTCAACATGGTAAAGGGAATATTTGAAGAACCCACAGCCAACATCATACTCAAAGGGGGAAGATTGAAAGCTTTCACTCTAAGATCAGGAATAAGGCAAGTATTCCTATTGTCACCCCTGTTATTCGACATTGTAATAGAAGTTCTAGGTAGGGCAATTAGCCAGATAAATAGCATGCAATATCAGCATACAAAATCAAATTGTAAAGACAGTAGTATTTCTACACACTAGTAATGAACACTCTGAGGAGGAAATCAAGAAAAGAATTCCATTTACAATAGCAAAAAAATGACTCAAATTTCTATGTATTAATTTATACAGGGAAGCAAAGGACCTACATTCAGAAAACTACATAACACTGCAAAAAGAAATCAAAGAAGACCTAAACAAATGAAAGGACGTTCCATTTTCATGGATTGGAAGACTAAGTACTGTTAAGATATCAATCTACCTGAATTGATTTACAGATTCAGTGAAATCCCAAACAAAATTCCAATAGCTTACTTCACCAAAATACAAAAGTGAATTAACAAATTTATGCAGAAGGGAAAGACACTCTGAGTAGCCCAAAACATCCTAAAAAAGAAGAGTGAAGTTGCAGGATTCATGTTTCCTTAAGTTGTAATTACACAGCAACAGTGGTCTAAAAAGCATGTTATTGGCATCTTGATAGACATATTGATGAATGGAATTGAATTGAAAGTTCAGAAATAGAATTTTCAATTCAATTCCATTCACCTCTACAATCAACTGATTTTTGATAAGACTACCAAATCCACTTGAGTGGGACAGAACAGTCTCTTCAGCAAATGGTTTTGGGAGAAGTGGATAGCCATAACCAAGAGAATGAAAGAAGACCCCTATCTCACACTTTATAGAAGCATCAACTCAAAATGGATCAAAGACCTAAATATAAAAGCCAGGACCATAAAACTTCTAGAAGATGATCCAGAAAAATGTCTTCAAGATCTTGTGGTAGGTGGGGGTCTCTTAAAGCTTACACCCAAAGCACGAGCAATGAAAGAAAAAAAATAGATAAATGGGACCTCCTTAAAATTAAACACTTTGACACCTCAAAGGACTTTGTGAAGAAGGAAAAAAAAAACAGCCTACTAAATGGGAGAAAATATTTGGAAATCACACATCTGGCAACTTTTTAATATCTGTGATACAAAAAGAGATCCTACAACTCTTATATATCTCTAAAGAGATATATAAGAGATTCTAAAAAATGGGCAAAAGACTTGAACACACAGTTATCCAAAGAAGAAATGCAAATGGCAAAAAATACATGAAAAAAATGTTCAACATCACTGGCTATTAGGGAAATGCAAATCAAAGCTACAATGAGATAACATTTCACCTCTATTAGAATGGCCACTAAACAGAAAACTGCAAGAGATGGAGAGGATAGGAGAGAGAGGAAGGAACACTAATTCACTGTTGGTGGGGATGTGCAGCTGTTGTGGAATTCTGTTAGGGCATTCCTAAGGAAGTTAGAAAAAGTTCCAGCATGTCTTCTGCCAATACCACAACTAGGTATGTGCCCAAAGAACTGAGGGCAGCAACACTAACAAACATTCACCCCGATATTCAAAGAGGCATTATTCACAATTGCCAGAAGATGGTAACAACACAGATGATCATAAACTGACAAATGGATAAACAACCTATGGTACATACACACTATGGAATATTATTAAACTTTAAGAAGAAATGAAGTCATGAAGCATGTGGCAATTTGGATGAATCTGGAGGACATTATGTTGAGTTAAGCAAACCAGACACAAAAGTATAAATATTGAATGATTTGGCTATTATGAACTGAATAAAATGAGCAAAACCATGGAATTATTAGCTACAATGTAAGTCACCAAAAAATAGAATGAGGTTAGAGTACTGAAAGCTGAGATTTAATCTGTGAAAAAAACTTAAAATAAAATAAAATAAAATAAATAAAATGTTAGTTAAACTTATTTTTTATTTAATCCTTCACAGTTTTTCATAGGAGGGCAAATTTGTAGGATGGAATATTGGAAATTTAATTATATATCCTTATTTGTTATAGATAGATAAAAGATACCGATATAGATATATTACAACCTTAATCTGAAAGTGAGTGAAACTGAGTTAAGCAGATTCCAAATGTCCCTAAATGACATATATCCTTAGTCAGTAGGAAACAAATGAGGGCTTTGCATATGAAATACCTGATGCTACTCCATTGATTGCCATGAAAATATCAGGAAAAATAATCTTAGAATAGGCAATTGTAGTTCCAGTCCCCTCACTCCATACATAAAATTGGTTATTATTCAACATTAACACTTAGAGAAATCAAGATTTAGCAGATATTCACCTTGTTTAAATTGCATACATTTTAAAACTTCATTTGCATAGTCTTGGAGTTTGTGAATTGGAAATTCATCCAATGGTCAGGAAAATAAATTGCTGGCCCTGTTTGTACCGGCCATGGCTACATTTTCATTGTGATTATGTTTGTTACTTAAGAGACCCAAAGACTAACACAATGAATTTATGTTCTAATATTTCAAGTTTGGTTCTGTGCATGAGTGCATACTGTTTACCGTGATCTCAGCTTTTAGGTCAATTTTCTGTTTTCCTTGGTCATATGTGGCTTATAGCCAAATTCTAAATCCCAGTATCAAGAACATCTAAATATTATATAGCCATCCCACCAAACCCTAATATGATATAGAATGCATGCTAAAAATGCACTGATGGTTGTCTACCTTCCCCTCCAAAATCAGTACTTTCTAGTTTTTATCAATTAAATAATCACGTTTTTCTAAATTTAAGCAATAAATACCACTCTCTTTACAGCTTTTTTTCAGTTAGTCTTGTCATATGAAGTATGTCATATGAAGTCTTAGAATTCATATCTTCTCACTTTGCATTCTTATAGTACTTAAATGTTCAGAATTTTTCTATAATATCCTACTGAGTCCAGTCTTTTCAGACTGGATATTTCTAATATTTTCAACTATACTCCATGCACATAACTAGATTCCATCATCATTATGTTCACTCCTTAGTTTATAAATACTGAGAAGTCCCATAGAATAAATAGTAAAAAGGCACAGTTTCCTATATCTGTTGCTTTGAAATTATTGTTCTACCACTTCCTGCAGTGTGATTTGGACCATTTCTTTAATTATTCTGGGCCACTTATAAAATGAATAATATGAATCAGAATATTTAACTAAACTAAATTGTATGTTGACTAGAAATAATATTTTTAAAGTACCTAGAAGGAATTAGGAATTTAATAAATCGAAATCATTACTTTAGAAAGAAAGAAATGTTATATTTATCAAAACATTTAAAATATTCCCTGTTAGTCCATTCTCACTATTGTCTCATTTAAAAGCACTGCAAATCTTCATTGAGTTCTTATGTAGTTGTATTTGTTATTTTGGTCATATTTGGGCTATCTTAGTGCCTTATATTTATTCTTATTAATTAATTTATTAAAGTATTATTTAATTAATTAATTTTAATTTTTTTAGATTTAGCTCACTATTTCACCCTGTATTAATCTCTTTTTTATATTTTCATTCCACCCTGCAAGTATCTGCCTACTAAATATATACAAATATTACTTTCTGTGTTCAGTCAATGCCATGAACAAATATTGACCCTTATATTTATCTTAGTTTCTTAATTGACTAAATTACTTCCTATATTAAAATGGAGTCATATATGGAAACACATGCATGCATCTGATTTCTATTTAACTATTTCTTCTACCTCTTCGGGGGTTTCTAATATTGAAATATATATATGTTTCCCAAATATTACCTATAATAATATATTTATAGAAGCATACAATCACCCATAAATGGAACATAGGCCAGTTTACATTAAAATAAATTATTATTATGAACTATTATATATATTTTTATTTGAATTATTATAACTTTTAATATGGCAAGTTTTCATGTGGAACATCATATAGATGAGACAAGATCATCTGTGTCAATTCTTCTGTAAAATTGAGAAAAGGCAATTACACGAATTGCCATACTTTCCATAGATATTATTGGGGCCTTAATTCCCCTGGGCTTACATTTAGTTGTTTTAATGATCGTAAATGATGGAACTGAACTTTAGTGTTCACAATATCATTGGCAATTCTATTCTCCAAAAGACCTGGGACAAATATAAACACAACATCAGGAAACATAAGAGAAAAGAGTCAGGGTTTTGTTTCAACACCAGGTAGGTATCATGTTTACATGTCATGACAAAGGGATTATAAATGCTTTCTATGGTTTTATTTTATTTTATTTTACTTATTTATTTATTTTTTTAAATTTTACCGGGAGGTCCCAGGGATCGAACCCAGGTCCCTCCATATGGCAGACGGATGCCCAACCATTTGAGCCACATCCACCCCCTCTATGGTTTTAAAACAGCAACTCTCAATATATGCTGTGAAAAGAATATGAAAAAAAAAACATCTGCTTCAAATCCATTCTAATTATTTTATGAAATAGAATTAGTCTGTTGCCAAAATTAACTCACTCTCTTGAAATAATTTATAGCTTTATTCCTTATTTTCCTCAGGTAGCTGTATTAAATGCCTCATATCTGCTACTTAAATAAATTTCAAAAGGAACATCTTTGAAGAAATAGTTTAATCTCCAAACCTGACTATTATAAACTGTTGACTTTTGTTTAAACTGAGGAAATGAGTCAGGATTTGTTGAGCTACATTACCAGAAGTAATTTTTTGACTCAGAAATTATTTTATCCCTGAATTCACAGCAAAAGAAAAGAATTGGGTGAAAGCTAGTCCAGACAAAAATTAGTATTTATTAAATAAAAAGAAAAAAACAGTGAAACAAGAAGAAATTGATCGTCAAAGTGACACATTGGTTTGCTAAACACCAAAAACCAATCAAAGCAAGGCAAACTAAAGAAAACTAAACCAAAAAAGACAAAGCACACACAAAACACACATATACACACAGCTTAGTCAGAAAAACATTTGTGAAAAGATGATCCATTCTTCATTTTCTTTATTTCTTTTACTTCAATTAGGCAATTAACATTTGGAGGGTACTTGTGATGGGTCAAGAAGTTTTCACATATTTTATTATTTAATTCTTACAATTAACCATTGAGGAAGGTTTATAGATGGAACTAATAAGAAATCACAGCTCAATATGGTAGAAAGGGTGAATCATCATTCTTTTTAACTTCTTGTTGTTTTAGTAAAATGCAAATAATTAAAGCTATCTTATAACCTTGTTTACAGAAATTTAATTTTAATAACTAGCTTACCTAACATTGTAATAAGATGTAGAAAATCTACCCCATATTTTTCTGACTCTTTATGCAATATCAGGGAAATATTATTCCTATATTATGGATTGTGGAACACTATATTCATAAATATTCCATGAAAACAGATTCAGTTGTCAAATTAATTTTGGAAATGATGTGTATTACTTACTCTTTTCTGAAACTCAGAAAGCTGAGTAGCTTATTTTGTGATCCAAAAAGTCCTGCCATGAAAAAATCTTTCTTAAACACTACTTAACCAAAGTGTTTCCCAAACATATACATATGAACCTTATTTTTCTAGTATTTGGTATTACCTGGTAAAGCTTAACATAAAATCAGTTTAATTAATTAACTTTTCCTGGACAAAATGGCAAAAGGTCAATTGAAACATGACTGACTCTTCAGGAAGCATGAGCATTGTCCCTGATATTAGATTTGAAGCTTTTGACCCCAGGGAATTAAAATATATTGAGAAAGTTTTCTGATATAATATTAAAGAAATCAAGATACTATGAAAAAATCTGGTATGAACAAACCCAAGCCACTGAATAAGAAATGCTATAGGACAGCATAGGATGAAATGACCATTATCAACTGTAATTGCCAAGAGTGATTTCCTGGAGTGAGTTTTGACAAATTAGTAACTTTATTATGTTTGAAATATTTGCCTGTTTTTCTTTTTTTTTTTCCAGACTCCACTGATTCTCATTTAATTTCTTAAAAAATAATTTATGTTTTATTGAGTGAAACAATATATAAATATATAGTTTGTCTTTTATATTATTGTTTAATATATGTGTCATGTTTACTAGTTATCTAAATTAAAAACATATTATACAGAATAATTTTTCCAGAGGTCTAAAAAAATTTACCCGTTAAATATTGAGTTCTCTGACATGATCTGCTCTTCCCTAAATTATGAGGTCCCTGAATTTTTTTTTCTGGAATCTGGAATATACTATTATCTAGAATCCATCCCCTGAACTAGCTCTACTAAACACACATTCCTGTTACAAGAATCTAAGGGATTCATAATTGTGTGATTTTAGTTTACTGTGGATTGTTATTTAAAACAATTTAAACTATGCAGTTCTCTAAAGATGCTGGTAGATTGAATTCATACGTACAATTGAACTATTTGGTTATTTTCTTTTACCCCTTTTTCCCTGTAGATTTCTTATAGGGGAACCACATAAATGGCTGACAGAAATGTCACTATGATAACAGAATCCATCCTCCTGGGACTGACTGAAAACCCTCAACTGAATATTGAGCTGTTTTTCCTGCTCTATCTCATCACTGTGGTGGGCAATGTTTGCATTATCATGATAATTCTGGCTAGTTCTCAGTTCCATTCCCCCAAGTACTTTTTCCTTAGTCAGTTGGCTTTCTTGGATTTCTGCTATTCTTCAATCTTTATTCCAAAAATGCTGGTGAACTTCTTAGCAGGACAGAAAGCCATCTCTTATGAGGGGTGCCTCCTTCAGTAATCCTTGGATAACATGTTCCTGACAAGTGAATGCTTCCTCCTGACTGCCATGGCTTATGATCCATATGTTGCAGTCTGCCACCCACTGCACTATATGGGTCTCATTACTCCTACATTCTGTATCCACCTTGTGACTGCTTCCTACCTAATAGGTTGTGCCAACTCTCTCACCCTCCTGAGTGGCTTGCTCAGTCTGTCCTTCTGTGGGCCCAATGTCATTAACCATTATTTCTGTGATATCCCATAGCTCTTTAAACTCTCCTGTTCTGATACCCAGTGCAATGAGGTTTTATTTATTGTCCTCTCTGGTGTGATATCCATGACTACCTTTCTGATAGTGGTTAGTTCCTACCTTAGTATCCTTCTCATTGTCCTGAAACTATGCTCTGCAAGGGGCAGATATAAAGCCTTCTCCACATATGCCTCCCACCTGACAGTGATGACTCTCTTCTATGGAGCCATGATATTTACTTATCTTGGAAACAGTTCTAGCTACCCACAGGATAGAGCCAAAATCCTATCTGTGTTTTATACTGTTACTGCCAATACTAAATTTTCTGATATATAGTGTGAGAAACAGAGAGACCAAAGAAGCAATGAGAAGAATTCTTAAGAGAAAAATATTTGCTCAGTGAACATGAATTTTCTAGCAGAAACTTATTTGAAGAATATGTAATGGCATTATAGGTGGGTTCATTGTTCAAATAACTACAGGAAATCTTTAGTAAAAGGTGAAAGAGTTGCACGATCTGAGGACAAACCAGAGTATTCTGTTGTAGACCTATTTTGATTCAAGCAATGGAAGAAATTATAACAGTGAGGTGGAGCCAGTGGCTACTAGATTCTTTTGGGGCAGGGAAGGGAAAAGCAGTTGTAATACAGGGGCTTTTTCAGGACTTGGGAATTATCCTGAGTGACATTATAATGACAGATACAGGCCATTTTACATCAGCATATAACATGCAGCACTGTGTGGGAGAGAGTGTGGTCTACAATGTGAATTATGGTTCATGCTTAGTGGCAAAGCCCCAGGATGTGTATATCCATTGCTGGGGATGTGCCAATCTAATGAAAGATGTTTATGTGGGATGTTATGGGAGGTGTGGGAGGTGGGGAACATGGGAATCCCTGTAATTTTTGTGTAACATTTGTGTAATCTAAGCATCTTTTAAAAGGAAAAAAATAACTACAGGAGATATGGGTGAAAACATAAGGTATTTTCAAAAACACTTATGTGAAGAGATATAGACATTATTGACTTTGGAAAAATATGTGTGTGTTTGACTATATGCCCTAAATGTTATTTTGAATCTCTATTAACTTCATATGTAATCAATTGATACCTTCCTGCTCTGGGTTGATTAGTTATAAAATATGATTGTCAGGTTGGTAAAAGGATATAGAAAAACTAGTAGGTAGACAATCACACAAACACACAACACAGACACATATGCACACACACATAAAATTGGGGGAGAATTGGTTACAGAGATTGCACTCAATTTTCCTTCTTCCAAAAGCTGAACCATTTTACAGATGAGTAAACAAAGAATTTAAATCTTATCCAAGATCAGGCAACACCAATGATTTAGAGCTAAAATGTAAACATGCATATAATCATATTAAGGGTACACAGGCCTTCTCTCCATTTTCCATAAACACAGAGAAATTCCTAAATTTATCTAGTATGCCATATTTGCTTAGAAATGTGAAAAATAGAATGCTTAATTAAAAAATAATTTTTTTATTTTTATATGGCATTTTCAATTCTACCAGTTCCTTAGTGGATAGACAAAAATAGAATGCAAATGTATTATATTTAAAAATAAAATGGTATTCATCAAAAATAGGCTTCAGGAAATTTCAGCAAAGCATTATAAACTATTAGAATAAGTGTAAGTTTGAAAATGCTGATAGCTTTAAAAAAAAAGTTGATAATTTTCACCTCTATTACTTATTTTCAGCCACAAACCCATATGATTTTTGTTAATCTATTCACTTAGTCATGCATCAAACAATTCCACCACCATTGTCATCACCCCAGTTGTTAGGAGAGCAAAAATAGCCTTTGTTAAATGACACTTTATCCATGTATAGTAAACAAAAATTTTGGGTTTGTGACAAATCTGTATTTCTACCAAATGGAACAATATTTAGTGCATAGCAATAAATCTTTTCTGATAATATCTACAAAAGTCTATGGCATTTTTGTCTTGTTGCTTAACTATTAAATTCCTGTAAATATGTAACAAAATGTGTTAAAGCACATTTATTTCATTATTTCTATACAGCCCTGATTTTCTTCAGGAATAATTCCATTTGTCAAATATTTTGGTCTCATGTCCCTACATCAGCATATACATATACTTTGATAGGATGTGATTATTATAATCAAGTTTTTTAAATATACTTTTTTATTTTTATTTTTTAAAGAAACTTAGATTACATAAATGTTACACAAAAAATATCGGGGATTCCCATATGCTTCACTCCTTAACCTTCCCACATTTTCCTTCATTAGTGTGATACATTTGCCACAATTGATGAACACATCTTGGAACATTGCCACTAAGTGATGATTATAGTTTAAACTGTAGTTTACACTTTCTCCTGCACATTTTTTCAAGTTGTTACAAGATATATAATGGCCCATATCTGTCATTGCAATGTCATTTAGGATAATTCACAAATCCCAAAAATGCCCCCAAATTATATCTTTTTTTCCCTTTCCCTCCCCTCAGAACCTCCAGTGCCCACTACCTCCACATCCATGATAAAAGTTCTTCCATTGCTAGGATCACAACAAGTCTACAGTAGAACAACTATAAGTCTACTCTAGTCCATTGTCCATTCCCCAATCCTGAGGATTCTGTGATGTTGATGCCCAATCCACCTCAAATTGGGAGAGGACTTAGATCCCATGGAGCAGATGGATGGGATTTTCTTGCTTGTAGTTGCAGACTCTCTCTGTTCCTTGAGATGTTTTTTGTCAGTCATCATATCCTTGTTAGTTGTCCTGGATTAGTTCAGTGAACTGGAGAGTAGGTTTTGCAAGTCTATTGAGATTCAGGGGCCAACTGGTACATGGACAATCCAAAGACTTAAGTCTCTTGGACATACAACTATGAACTCTGGTAATAACTATGGGTTCAAATAGAGAAGAAGCAGAGCCATGTGTAGGGAAAATAAAACGGAGTCCAACTCTATTACATTGGGGAATGTAAATTCCAAAGTAAAGCTCACTGGCAGAGTGCCAAACTCTTGAGCTGTATGCCCTGCCTATAGTGTCTGGATATCTCCAGAGCCCTCAGGAGCTCTGCTGTTTGAGGTAATATTTACTTTGGCAGTCAATGAGATCCTGGTGAGACGTGCATAAATGTAACCTCCGGAATCACCTCCCAACTCACCTTGATGTCTCTTCACCATATAAGCTCATTTGTCTTTACCTTTTCCCCTTTCTGATCATGATCTTTTTCCAGTTGCATTGCTGGTTGGTTCTTGGTAATAATTCCTCAGTGCCAGGGAGTCTCATCCCTAGGAGTCATGTCCCATGCTGGGGGGAATGTAATGCATTTACACGCTGATTTTGGCTTAGAGAGAGGCCACATTTAAGCATTATAAAGATGCTCTCAAGAGGTACCTCTTAGGCACCCTATAATTCTATGCTAAGTTTCAACTTCAAAAGAAAGGTTCATAAATACAGTCATCACAATCAAGGACCTGTCAATAGCCCATGATCCTTCATTAGTCACCACTCCTGTACTCCAGGGATTCTTGCTGTCCCATTAGAGAATGTGGCAGAGCTCTCCAGGATGGGAATTTGATATTTCATTGGTTATTGTGTGGGTCTCCACCCACCATGACAAGCCTCATGAACACTGGAATACATTCATATGTCTTATAAGTATGTCGCAGATGAAACTCTTCCCATGCATCCCCTATCTCTGACACCCCACACCAAAAAAACAAGTTTTCAAAACAGAAACCATAGCCCAATATGAAGTCCTTATTACATGGCATAGCAGCTTTCTGAATTATCACAAACTAATAAATTATATCTGCATTGGCTTTATCAAGATATCCATCTTCTTGCATTATGTACTTAGTATCTTATATTTTGACAAAGTAATTTATAGTATAATGATAATATTTGTCTATAAAACTTCTCCACTTTTAGATTTCTTTGTTTTAATAGATTCTTAATACTCTATTAATCCTATTAATCTTAATCATGTATATACATATTATTTGAGTTTGTCAAATAATTTTCCAAAAGATTTGTGTAAAACCTAAGTCCTTTAGCAATAAAATTTTTGTGTTTGCTTAAGAGTTTAGTTATTATATCTTAATTGATTTATAAATGAATATATATAAATGAATATATATAAATTTCAAGAAGGGAGAGAAAAATCAAAACCAGCAAAGTAAAAATTAATGAAGATACAAAGAATGATCTTGCTTTTCTTGCCCTAAATTATCAATTAATTGCATCAGAAACAAATTGAGGACATAGGGTTTCTCTGTTCTTTTATCTAAAAAAATGTATTTGGGAAAATGGTCATTGGACCAAATTCAGTGTTAGAATCACACAAATAGAAGTATGTTAAATAAAAGCTAGGGGATGAAATCCAAGGTAATAGGCTTTTTGACATAACATAAAATTAAATATAAAGTTATTGTTTAGGGACACTGTTAAAAAGGACAACAGATGCAGATATCTGTAAATACTTATTACTTGAGCTATACATTGTTAGTATGAATTTTTCCAAATGGTTTTAGCCTCTAAAAGGCACAAAGTCAACTTCTCAAACCTAACAATATCATACATTATAAAGACAGTTTCTCCAGCAATTACATAACTTTATATGGAGCCCTAGCCAAACAAAGATTTTACTAAAGTATAATTCTTATTTTTTTTAATTTGTCAAACAAGTATTACATTTTTATTTAAATGAAAGTTTTTTTAGGTTACTGAGCCATATAAACTGAAAACATTAATTTTATTAGAATTTGAACAAATGTTGTACACAGAGAACATTTTAACATAATAGTATGGTGGTATAACACCAATAAATGAGAGAATAGCCAGAGATGTGTCAAATAAAAGAAATAAAGTGGAAAAGTGCTCAAGACCTCATGATCCACTGTGGAAGCAAGAGTCTAAACTTAAAAACCGTGGATTAAAAAATGGACAGCCATAAAATAAAACTTAATGATGGTGCTTCCCTAACCATACACACAAACTTCAGCAAAATTTTTGGAGACAGAATCACATTTTACAGTACTTAAAATCTTATTTCTGGCTTCTCTGTAGACATAGAGACTGCTTATGTAATTTAATCTTACAGTTGAAAAAGAAAGTTGAAGTGCTGGAAAAAAGTGTCCTATTAATTAAAATGTCAGGTGTGGCAAAACAACTGATTCTTCTTTAATGCTGTATTTTTCTACTGTGCTAAGGACTGGATCCAGCCCAAACAATCCTTAAGCAGATCAGAATTCTTCTCTAATGCCCAAGGAACACCTCAGCCTAGCCTGATTGCCATATATGGAAATCAAGAACCAGGAAATAAAATAGCTCTCTCAGGGACAAATGTAGGAAGAGAAGACACAATAGAGTTTTGTGATTTAAAACAAGGTAATTTGTCACCATTTCAGACTGCCAATTGCTAGAAGTTACTTAAAACAGATAATTTACATATATGTCCCCATCATTGCAATGTTATTCTAAATATTAATATATGCATTTTCTTGAAACCTGTAATTTAAAAGTGAAAATTTTACTCACTCATACATGCAAACACTAGTCTTTGTAATACATGACACTTTATTAAAGAGGACAACTAGCTGCATTTATTGTCACTTTGTATATAATGTTTTGAAATGACATATATTTTTATAAAGTAAGTACTGTTTGCTGGAAAAAAAAGTTGCCTTAATGTTTAAAATGTGTGAAACATTTGGTACTTGCTGGACAGGGTGGTTTAATCTAACTTCTTTGCTCATTTTTTAGCTATGTAATTTTCAGAATTATTATTTTTGATGGTGCACATATTTTGGTTCTTAAATTTTTGGCTTCCTAAACTAACAAGATCCTGACCAAACAATTTATTCCTCAATGTTTTCTCTGGGCTGTAACCCAGGCATTCAAAATGAGAAATATATTTACCAGGTTCTTAATTGTGTGGATGATTTAAAAAACATTCAACTGCTTAAGCACTGTCTTAAGGTCATTGTAAAGATTTAATCTTCATGTGTCCCCCTTATGCAATTGATGATATGTAGATGACCTCTAAAAAAATATTTAAAACCTCAACTAATATTTAGTAATGTCATTTTTCATCTTTTAAAAAAATAATCCACAAAGCTGTATTTGTCTGATGTATTTACATCCCTCATTTAGAAAGCAAATACACATATATGCATATATATTTATATATCATTTTACAAATGTTTGTATGTATTGTGAGAATTTTGATTTTTACCCATAATAAAAAAAAAAATTAATAAGGCAAAAACAAAACAAAACAAAACAAAACAAAAAAAAGAAAGTGACCATATTCTTTTTGTTCATATCTAATGTGTGACAAGTTAAAGCAAAAACAAACAAAAACCCTCTGAATTTACTTTAATTTGAAACTGCTATAGTATATTTCATCTGCTCCTATACTGTCTAACCATCTGTTTCTGACAAGATTTTTATGATTTTTAAAATTAACTAATAATTTAAACTAAATTGCAGCATGTGAGTAAATGTGGTCTCTTTCTTTAACTCTATAGCTAAACTTTTAAGTGATATGCTTGATTTTGCTGCTAATAAAAGCCTTTGTTAATGATGCTATGCTGATAATAAAAGAGTACTAATAGAAATATAGATTGTGTGATAATGTGCTGTTTTTCTACTTTAATCAACTGTACCTAGATAATCTGGAATTAATACATGGAGTTATGAACATTACATTTTTAACATTTTCCAATTTGTTAAAGCTCTTTTGCAGGGGAAAGTTACAAGAATAATAAAAACATCATTCTGAGAACCACTGAAATGAAGGTTTAGGGCAAAAATAAAAATGATCTCTTATTATTGTAGGAATGTCACGGAGAAACCATTGTTTTAAATGGTTTCAAGGATTAAACTGTATGAATTAAAAAAATTTAAACAAAAGCATTTAGGAAAGTCAAAGAAATATAATGTTAGTAATATCTTCACTGCTTAGATGCTATGTGGAAAGAAATTTTGATTCACTATAATAAGGTTTATATTATATAATATCTCAAGGTTGAGTGGTGTTATGCTGAAGATAGACACCTTCTTAATCTTTATCAAGAAGATAAAAATCTTCTTGTAACTGAAAGATTCAAGCAAAATATGGATGATTTAGTGAGATTTTGTAGATAGGAGTTTGAACATCAGACAGATGGTTATGTATGTGTCTTTGGGGTGTCATTTCAACAGACATTCGGCTGGTGGTTTTCAAATAGATTACAAATTATGAATTTGGAAAAAGTTGTAATAGGACCTCTTTTTTTCTGCCATGTTCTTCCAGAATCAAAGAAATTTAGATTTGAATGGGATCTTATAATCTGTTCTGTACCTCATGAGAAAACCAATCTTGAAGAAAAAAAGTTGTTTGCATTAGAGCTCATTACTTATTAGGAAAGTAGTGTCATTCTGAGTTTCATTGCAGTACTCTCTCTTTTTAAAATTTATTTATTTATTTTTTTTAAAAGATACTTAGATTACACAAATGCTACTCAAAAGATATAGGGAATCCCATATGCCCCACTCCCCACACTGCCCACACCCCCCCACATAAACATCCTTCAATAGTGTGACACATTCATTTCAACTGATAACCGCATCCTGGGGCTTTGCCATTAAGCATGGACCATAGTTCACATTGTAGTCCACATAATTGCATATACAGTTAGAAAGCAATTTGTTATTCAATCCACTTGCAGTAACCAAGAATGTCTGAGTAGAGATACATTCATAATTTTGTTGGAATTTGAGCATATTATATCCAAAATTGAGTAAAATGCAAATATCCAACCCAGAAAACTATTTCTTTTACTCAAACTCAATGTTTTAAAACTAGTATCACCATTGCTGCTGTTTCCAATTTCTATTATTTTGCCTGGATAGCAGTGTTTCCATACAATCAGTCACATAAACCAGAATCCTAGCAAGTCATTTTGAATTGATATCTTTTACTTTCTCTACATGTTTATTGGATTAAGTCATGCTGCTTTTGTATCTCACATATTTTTCAAATAAATGTCCTTTTCATTATTAATCATCATATATTCTGCCTTGCTCCAGGCACTCACATTCTCTAATCTTAAATGCTGAAATAGCCTTCTAATTTATTTTATTTTTTGTAGCCTGCCTAGTTACTCTTTAATGTATCCCCAATTTAACCTCAGGAGAAAGTTTATAATCAAAATACATTCCTTAATGCCACATTTTGTTTAAAACTTTTTCCCTAGAATATTATCATTCTCAAGGACCAAATCAAGAATTCCCACCTCTGTCAAGATTTTCTTTATAATTGCCTTGATGAAATTGGATTACTTCCTCCATTGTTCTACCACGGCACATTGTCATGTACAAATGGATTGCAAAGTTTTGTTTTCACATCTAGCTCCTCTTCTAGAACTGTTACTCCTGTAAGGAATAAACAGTATCTTATTCAACTTCATAGTCCCAGGATTATGTGACTGTCATTTATTAGAATATAGTGGATGTTCAATACTTGTTTATTGAATAAATTGATGAGTTAGTTATATAACGAGATTGTTTTCTCACCTATTATAACTTAGTATATTTTCTGTTGAAATATTTAAATAAGTAAAAATAATCAAAAGTTATTTTGAAATGTTACCACCTATCACAGTAAAAAAAAAAACCAGTAAATTATTGGAAGAGGATTTTCACTAGCTAAAAGCATGAATATAAAAATATTAAACAAAGATATGAGAGATATTCTTCATTCATAGTTGACATGGAAGATAATATAATTCCAATGTATATTAACATCATGAGATCAGTAAATATGAAAATTTACTTCTCCTTGCTAAAAGGGATATGTGGCAAGCCGAACTGGAGACAGTTGTTATCTGAGATTCTCTAATGGTATTTCTTTCATGTACTTTCACCGTGTTTTAGTGTTTTATAAAAGAGTTTGTGTACATATCTACTACTAATAAAATTCCCTTTGTCTGTGATCAATATTTTGGGATCCAAGACCACATAGGCACCTATAATGAAATGAGTATTGATGATGGTGATGATAATAATTATAACATAAAAATAATAATAAATACTTAAGAATAGTATAACAGGACAGTAACGAGATCAGCAGTTGAAACAAGAAGTCTAGATTTAAATCCAAATTTAACACTTAATCGATGCTTTGTCAAGTTACTTTAAAAGGCTTGACTTAGTTTCCTCATCAATAAATTGGTATAATAATAGTGCCTCCTTCATGGACTGCAATAGGATTAGTTACAGTTTCGAGAATCATGCCTGATGTGTAATAAAATCTACAAAGGTTTACAAGATTTTGATGATGATGATAAAGGTGGTGGGGTGGTATATATTCGTGGGTGCTTGGAGGCACATAAACAAAAAAATCTAATGAACCCCATATCTTTTTTTTTCCCTTTTATTCTTTCTGCTGGATTTCTATTTTTTTTAAATTTTACTGAAGAATATTATTCATATATAAACATACATAAGCAAGTAGTGTATAATCAAAATTGTGAACTTACAAAATATCATCTTAATATATTCTTTAATATTAGTATTTACACAGCTTATTTTCATATATACATGGTTTTTAAGTTACATCATTTAACATTCTCAAATGTGTGCAGCCCTTTACATTCAAACACACAAAAGCGAGGAATATGTATATCTAAGTATTTTCATTGGAGGTGTATTCCAGGAACATTAAGAAAATACCTTGGGGTACAATTAAAATACAAATCTCAAGAGAAGAAAGTTATTAATTGGCTAATTCCTTTATGAGAAGAGTTTGGATTTTGAGGATGTATGCCAGTATAAGACTATGTAACAAACTAAGTTTCAGAAGACAATTCTTTATTATGGGACTGCTTTAGAAACACACTAAGAACAGAATTAATACTGAATGCAAATCTAGTTTTGAGTTGAAAATTAAGTCCTTTAATCCTCAAGAAGTTATATTAAAATAAAAAGTTATCACAGTGAATTTGTTTTTTAATTTCTACCCTATCAAAAAATGGGAATATACACAATACCCAGTACTGTCATAAAAAAACACTGATATTTTCATCAACATCATCATATTTATATTGGTCAAGTATATAAGAAATAAGAAATAGCTAAACATCAACAACAGCAGCAGCATTTAGCAACAATAATAACACATCCAGGTCCTTTTATTGACAATTCAAAGGATTCCAAATTGTAGATGGGGCAAATATAATTACATGCCAAACATTAATGGCGAATTTGGCAGAGTTGCACAAGATTTCTTATTCCTGCTGCTTGACCATGAACCTGAAAATAATAAGACATAAAGAGATTTTCTTTGGACACCTGAATCTCATTTAAATCTAATTACATCATTCTACTCTTTCCATAAGTGTGTGTTTGTGTATGTGAATATGTTTCTTACATAGAGAAACTTTTTTTTTTTTTTTACTTGTCTGCATCTTCCAGTAAATGTTAAGAAATGTGCTTTTTATGACAGGCAAGACAAAATGCCTTTATTTGATAAATGTTTGCTAAATGAAAGAAAGGTTAAATAAGAATGCTTGAAAACATGGGAAAACTAAATAATTATGTATACTTAACATAACATCAAGTCCTTTTGGATTAATAAATTACTGTTAAAGGTCTTAAACAAACTTTACTTAACTCCACATACTGGTTTCAATTGTATTTATCAAATATTTATGTCAATCTTATTAGGAAATAAGTTCTCCATAATGAGATATAGTGTCATATTTTTAATTCTATGATTTCAGGTTTCAACATGACAAGTAATCTTTATCTTACTATTTTTAGGTTTTTGTATCTTTGTCTTAAAAATCACTGTTTGGCAATGAACTGGTTGTCACCTGATTCATAGGTAAATATGTGCCTTTATTATTTTAATCACACATACACAAACAGTTTGATGTATATCATTGATTATTTCTTATTTGGTTTTAGCTCACCAAGAGAAAGAAAGGGCACATGATGGAAAAGCATAGTAAGGATTTAGCATAAACATGTCAAACTAGCAGTATATTACTACTTTTATTATTTTTTAACAAAATCTAATAAATCTTTATTGAGTCTAAGGAACTTTCAGCTGTGTTAAAGTATTGTTCTGCTTCTAAAATAATCCTGAAAGTAACAGTTAGGTGTTCAAAAATAAGACTGCCATACAAGGCATCATTAAACTCACAAATATGGAGCTTTGTAACCCAAATGAGCTTTATATTTTCTAAGAAGATCAGCAGAGTATTATTTTAGACACAATAACAGTTGTTGGTAATGGTATAATATGTCTGAGTAGAAATCGCTTCAAATAATATCAGATATATAATACTTTAGAGTGCTAATTTCCCACAATTGTGAAATTGGAAATTTTTATTAGTGCCTGTCAATTCTGTAAAAAAAAAAAATGTAAATAATGTATAACTTATCAACTAATTTAGGCCATCTTACTCTACCATTATTTGAGTTTCATTGGGTTCTGATTACTAGATCTTTAGACAAGAATCCTCTGATTTGTGTTATTGCTATTCAAGAGGTAAATCAAAGGGTTGAGTTGAAATAAATGGCTGGATCCAGTTTCATTGAGGTGACACTCTTCATCCTCTTTAGATTTGAAAATCACCCTGATTTACAAATTAACCTTTTCTTACTGTTCTTCTTCATTTACCTATTCAATGTTTTGGGGAACCTTGGACTAATAATATTAATCAGAACTGACTCTCAGCTTCATACACCTATGTACTTTTTCCTTAGCAATTTAGCATTCATTGACATATTTTATTCATCTACTGTGACTCCCAAGACACTGGTCAATTTCCAACCCAACCAGAAAACCATCTTTTTTGTTAGCTGCTTTTCCAAATGTACTTTTTTGTTGGTTTGGCGTATATTGAGTGTTTTGTTCTGGGCTCAATGGCCTATGTCTGCTATGTAGCAATCTGCAATCCACTACTCTGTTCAGTAGTCATGTCCCAGAAAGTGTGCAACTTTCTGGGAGTAATGCCATATATGATAAGCTTCACAAATTCTCTAATATCCATCTGCATGATAAGCAGTTTAGCATTCTGTGATTCCAGTATCAAACATTTCTTCTGTGACAGCACAGCTCTTTTGGCCCTGTCCTGTATATATGTATTCAGCACAGAGATGGTGATCTTTGCCTTAGCTGGGTTCACCCTGCTAAGGTCTTTCTCATCATCACAGTCACTTACATTGCCATCATCTCTGCCATCATCTCTGCCATCCTAAAAATCCAGTCTGCAGCAGGCAGGCAAAAAGCGTTCTCCACCTGTGTGTCCCACCTCCTGGGTGTGACAGTCTTCTATGGGTCCCTGATTTTCACATACTTACAGCCTGATAACACATCCTTTTTTTTTGCATATATCCCTTAAACAAATATTTATTGTGCCCCAACCAATTTCCAAATACTATACTAAGCACAGAGGACACAATAGAGGATCTTAAAATTGGAAAACATCTTTAAAGCCTCAGCAATTGCCTATTAAGACAATACTGTTTTAATATATATAAGGCTATTATTAGATTTTAAAAATACATGACTTAATAGTATGCTTTGTTTGATAATTTATATAAATAAGTTCAACAAACCAGATGACACATCCTTCTTGACCCAGGCACAGGTTGTTTCTGTGTTCTATACCATCATCACTCCAATGCTGAATCCACTGATCTATAGTATGAGGAACAAAGACATGAAAAATGCTTTCCTGAAGTTCATATATAGAAAAATATTTCCATGAGAAATGGCTTTATGCATTCAATTACTTTAAAGATTGGCAATCTACCACAGAGACATCAAATGGCATAAAAGAAATTAAATTATGACTTGGAACCTTGAAATTTGGGATGTGACTTAAAATCTTCTTTGTTTGTATTAAATACAGAATCACTGTATTAAGAGGTGATTTAGGCACATCAGTTATTCTCAGCATGGTATGGATGTAAGTAAAGAAGCATCTGAGCAATGCCTGAAATTTATGCCTTACTACTGATGTGTGAGCATGTGCCACCCTGAAACCTCTGAAAATTTTTAAATTGTTGTTTCATATAGCTATACTTTCTGTTTTCTCAGCTAGTAGCAAATAGAGAGTAGAATATTAAGATATTAAGACATGAGGACTCCCAAAATTTACTAACACAAGAAAAGGCAGCTGATAGCATGAGAGAAAAGCAGGAAAGAGTATAGTACTAATGAAAGTAGAGCTCCAGTGAAAAGATTGGGTCAAAACAATAAAAGTAAATATGTGTTCCAGTGAATAGACTGGGTCATTTCAGTGAGGTGCAAGCAATAATGGGGTCATTGAATAATGTAGAGAAATTTGTAGATAGTGTGGAATCATTTTGCTTTAACAGTTAAAGTTTTCATCATTTATCTGAGTTTGATTTTTATTACACAGAAAAATGATCTGTTTAGTAAATAGAGAATGTTCTACATTAAAATCATCAGAGATTAATTTCCAAGTAACTATACTGTGCCTCTCTAACTTCAAAGACTTAATAAACAAATGTGTCTGTATGTGTGTGCATTTGTGCAGAAAAATGAATCACTAGCTTTAGTGTATTTCCTGAGACAGTTTATATAGAGAGAAATACTTGCTTTTCAAATATAGCAGAAATCCTTTGGTAAATATGAATCTACAGTCTTAAAAGGAAAAAAAATGTGTATATTTTTGTTCCTAGAAGTATGAAGTGAAGGACTTAATAATTATTCTTTAATCTAAACCCAGATGAATGAACTCTCCCAGACATTGTTACAACATCATTCAGTTCTGCCCTTATTGTGCATGAATTATTTGTAGTAATCAGAGGAATGAGTTGGAACATCATATTTAAGTTGCATGTTGAAATGAATCAAAGATTAATTTGCTGAGGTTCTTTTCTGAAAACAAAATGTGTGTGTATAATATTTCTATCTCTCTATTAAGACTGACTCTATGTGCCCTGAGAGAAGAGTTTGCTTTTTCTTATTTGTTCTTCAGCATCTAGCAGAGTATCATATACAAAATGTGCAAGTAAATAATGTTAGCATTTTGGCATATGTGAAAATGTATTTATAGATGGATTTATACCCACATGCAGGTTATTGATAATTTTTTTGCTGTTTACTAGCTTGTGGAAGTAAAGTGATAATTCATTAAGGACAAGGACACATTTGTATTCATATATATATTTTGTTTGGCATTTGGACAGGGGTGCATTTACTGGGATTCAACAAATAATAGTTTTGTTAAAAATTTTATTCTTAGAATTATTTTCCCAACATTTTTTATGCATATATTAAATATGACATTGTGATTTACAGATATATTCTTTTTTAAATGATGTCTTTTCTAAAGGATTCAGATAGGGAAACACAAATAGAGTTGTAGTTTGTATATATAACTTTAAGTAATTGGAGTCAACTAGTTAAAAAGTTCTCATATCTCATATAACAAAAACAAAACTCCTGTAAAGAGAAATCAGTTTCAATCTTGAGAGTGACTTAGGTAGTTAATGTGATGACATTTGTCTG
>JAKSZT010054431.1:760969-859710 GCA_026826555.1 Tolypeutes matacus | reverse complement strand
CAGGCACACCATACTCAAACTACAGAAACTGAAAGAGAAACAGTTAAAAGCAGTCCTGGTGAGGGAGGGAGAACACATTACCTTCAGGAAAAAATATATATCAATTATGGCTGACATCCTATCAAAAACCATAAGACTAGAAGACAAAAAAAAAAAAATCTGAAAAATGTTTAATGGCAAAAATTAATAATAACTATATCTAGTGAAAATATTCCTAAAAAGCAAGGGTGACATAGAAGCATTTAAGATTAATTAAGTTCAGAAAATGTGCTGCCAAAATACTCCAGTACAAAAGCTAAGAGAAGTTCTTCAGGCTGAAAAGCAAATAATATCAGAACAAAAATTCATTATACGATTGATAGGAATGATATTCAGTAGAAATTTTTTTTCTGAAAATCATCTACAAAATTTACCAAAAGAAATGAAGAGCACCAGGAATGGGAAATATTTATAAATTCTGCAATAGACAACTGACAATACAATAAAAATAATGATATTCTATTTCCAGGTTTGTAATGTATATGAGAGTAAAATATATGGCATAGTGGCAGAAAAGACAAAGGTGAAATGGAAGTAGAATATTTTAGGGTTCTTATACTTTATGTGAAAAAGTGCAATATTAATTTCAAGTACACCAAAATAATTTAATAATTCCATACACTTAAAAGAGGTATAGTTTTAAAAATACAATAAAGAGAATAAAGTTGGATAATATATATTTTTATTAACCCCAAAGAAGCCAAGACAGAGCAAGCAAAGGACCAAAACTAGAAAAACAGATGGTATAAATTGAAAACAGCCCATCGTTAATTTAAATGCAAATGAACTAATCACTCCAATTAAAAGGCAGAGTTATTGAGTCAACTAAAAAGTAATAATTAAATCATATTCCTAAGAGATAGGAGAAAAGTACAAGGAAGAATAAATATGTATTTTGTAAATATAAGTACATAAAAACTACTGTGGTTCTATTATGTTACAAAGAAAATCTCTGTATTCCAGACATATGATGGATAGTATAAAATAATAAAGATCCAATTTATCATAAAGATGTAAAATCCTTAATAGAACTTCAATACAAATGAATAAAAAATTGATGGAAAATAAATGGAGCAATAGAAGCTTCAAAAATAATAAAATTGAGAAGTTGTCAGAGATAAATTGTCAATGTTTTGGTTCTTTTCTATGTTAACTTTTGCATTTTTCTGTTTCCACTTAGGATAACTTTTGAGAATTTCCTTGTCATTTAAACCTGTGAGATTACTATGTTCTTGGTAAATTAGCAAAATAAAGACTCTCTTGCAAGCTTTAGGACATGGAATTTTGTAAATTTGCCAAATTAAAAATATGCAAGCACTAATATATATTTGGTGTATAATTGCTCAATATTTGGAAAAAGCCTACCTTTCTGTTGTGTCAATAATAAAGTATTTAGTTGAAATTGTGTGTATTTCATAAAATCGTTCTCATTATCCTGATATCTATAGATTTTAAAGTTCTTTAAAATAAACAAATTATTGAGTTAATGCTTGGCTCCTTTGTTTCAACTTGTTAATAGAGAAATGTTGAAAGATTAATAATTTTCAAGGAATTAATACCTTCTGGAATTTTTTAAGTTTTAAAAAGGTAGAGTCTAAAGCTCAATTTATAGAAAAAAACCACTATATAATTATGAAATGCAATTTTATTTTTCTGTTTTTCACAAAGTTTATTTTTTTAAAATATTTTTTTATTTTTCAAGGATTTGAATATTTGATTATTTAAACTTTTGAAGTTGTAAATAGATATATCATTGCCTTCAAGCAATTGTATTATAAAATTCATTATTTTCTGGTTGTGTGCCAGCTTCCCACATATGAGGTCCCAGTCCAATTGCCAGCCCCAGTACTTCAAAAAAAAATTGTTTTTCATTTGAAATTTATATTAAGATATTCTCTATATAATTATATATGGCTGTTTTTCCAAAATGTTTTTTGAATGTTTAGAATAAAGTTCAAGAGTTAAATGTTTAACAATATTCTGGTAATTAAAAACTATTTAATTTAATCAAATCTTCATTATATTTATGTCTTATAAAAAGTCTTGATTATACTTATACTTTCTCAATTTATTTTTAAAATCATGCCTTACCATGTATCAATAACAAATAAAATTACTTTAGTATGCCTTTTTTTTCCTCTAAAATAAAAAATATGTATTTATACAATCTTTATTTGTTGTTATTTATTTTTATTTTTATTTGCAATTAGAGGTATTTCCTTCATAAACATTTATTTATTTATTCATTTATTTATTTTCAGGAAGTACAAGTGATTGAACCCAGGACCTCATACATGGGAAGCTGGGACTCAACCTCTTGAGCTACATTTATTTTTTAATTCTATGCTTTTTTGAGTTATTTCTCATCCTGAAAGTGCATTTGTCTTTTCTAATATTTAGAGGATTTTTCTATCTTTGTGGCCTTTTATTTTTATTAACTATGCTTTCTTTGTGATAATTTTGTCATAAGCTTTATTTCTATTTATGGCTCAAGCCCCAAATGCATCAACCTAAGTTCCATTAGTTAGCTAATTTTAGAGCAATAAATATTTAAAAATCCAAAAATTGTTATATTTCATTCAAATTTTACATATTTAGTATTGTTATTTCTTTCAGTAGACACAAGAGTCATTCTGTTTATTTAATCCTTCTGCCTGGAAATTTTTAGAGTACAAGACTGCTACCTATAAATTATTTCTTTCTGTGTTGTGTATTAATTTTCATGAAAAAGTTTATTTTGTTTTTATATTTGAAATATACTTCAGTGGGTATTGAATTCTGTAATGACACATATTTCAGTACCTTAAACATGTCCCTTCATTGTGTTCTGGCTGTAATATTTTTGATGAGAAGTCTGGTATAATTCTCATGGTTTTTCTTCTGTACTAGACATGTATTATCCTCTTCCTTCATAATTTTCTACCGGTATCAGTTTTTCAGTGGTGAGAACAATGAGTCTAGGTATTTTCTTGCTGGCTGATTTGCTATTTGTAATTATTATTCCTGGAGTCTTCTAACTTTTGTGGACGTGCGGTTTGATGCCTTTCATTATTTTAGAAATCATGCTGCCATTATATCCATTAATATTTTGTCTGATGCACTTCCTCTCTATTCTTATTGCAATATATGTATATTTTGCATACATATATATGTGTATTAAATATTTGATATGCAATTGGATATCACTCACTATATATTTTTTTCTTTAAGTCTTTTCTTTTGGTTAATCCCTTTTAGATTTTCTTCAAGTTCACTAATTCTTTCTTACTCTGCTGTATTGGCTCTACTGATGATCTTGTTGATGAAATTCTTTGTTTCTTATATTGTGTGTGTGCTTTTTTTCTAGCATTTCATTGGACACTGTCTAATAGAATACATCCTTTGTGATGAAATTTCTCATGTATCTATACCTGTTTTTATCATTTATATTAGATCTTTTAATCTAACAATTTTCAATGCTCTGCTTTTCCCAACTGACACTTCAGCCCACCCTTGGTTTTCAAAATTCTTTATAATGCATCTGTATTTTTCTTATGTGCTTGTATGGTGGCCACATCTTTCTCCTGCACTCTGCCAAAGTGAAACAGTTCATTTGTCCCAAGCTCTTCTTTGAGGAGCTAGTCTTTCCTTGGTTTTCTTATTTCTTGGATATTTCAACGTCATCACTCTGTTTGACTCATGAAAAATTATGATTCTTTTAGATTGTGGCTTTTTAAAACAGGAAAGGTGTTTTGCAATTTTCTAAATCCTAAGTAGAAATGGAAGTTTTATATTTCCTTTTAAATTTTATTCACGTAGTTGTGTTTACAAATATCTCCTTTCTGGATAACTCCACATTTGCCAGTACAATATCTATCTGGGTATTTTAAGTAAAATGGATATAATTAATAAACTTTAAAACCTTCTTCTCTTCTCCACCACGTCTTCATCTGCATCCTCCACACCACCTGCCCTTCCTCTTCCCCCCGCTTCCTTCTCGGTCTCCTCCGTCTTCATTTCCTTCTTCCCCTTCTTCTTCCTCCTCCTACTTCTCTCCTTAATCTTTCTCTTCACCTTCTTCCTTTTCTTCCTCCTCATTGTCTATATTATTCCTCCTCTGCCCCCTTCTCCTTATTCTACTACTCTTAATTCTATTTCTTCTTCTATATTTTGTATTGTCTTTGATATATTGATCACCTAGGCTCAAAAATGAGTCAATCCTTTCTCAAATCCAGTGGAAACCAATTTTCCAAAATTTCTTACATACTTTCCTTTATCTCCCTTGTTTCTAGCTTGACAATATGTAGGCTGTGCTACTTCATATGATGTTTTCTGGAAGTTTTATAATGCAGTTAGCAAAGTAGAAAAAATCAGCCCATTCTTTCATTCTATGTTCTCATGTGCAAAGGTTCTTTAGCCAAGAAGTTCAGGTATGAATCCTTGTATCATTCTCAAGAGCTATGTGGACTTGAGCAGATGCTTTAGAGTTTATGTGCCTCTGTTTCCTGAACTGTGATTATAGGTTATAATAGAACCACCTCATATAGTTGTTGTAAGGATAAACATGATCCCCAAATGATGCAAATATTTTAATTATTATAAGATTTGGATATTTTAAAATACTTTAACTCTTTTGAAGTAGTTTTCTTCTTTATTCCAGAAAAATAATCTCAAGAAATCATAATCAAGCAAGTAAGCTTTTAATATGATGTGGCTTCTAGTAGCTTAATTTTTTTGATATCCTTTTAAAACACTTTATTAAGATGTTTCTCACAAATTAGGGAAAAGCTTGTTTACATGTAAGATAAATATTTTACAACACAAATGAAAAGAATTAAAGAGAATTTGGCACCATAACTCTGAAACACTTCACTGTTCCTGGTTTCCAGTTCTTTTAAACTATATTCCTATGGAGTATCCAAACCTTTTTGAAAGAATGCCAAGCACAGTAACTACAGAAATGATACTTCACAGCACTGTGATTAGTCCTTTAATACCCCATATCTTCACACATATATATTAATATAGTTCATCAAACATAAATCTTCCCTTGCAAATAAGCAGAGATCAAGATTAAATATGATATGATACTATCAAATATTTTTTTGGAAATAATTTACTAGTACCAAAGCAGAGGAGAACACATGAATGTTACTTAAAAAAAATTCCTTCTTTATTTAGGTGTATCCAAATGTTCAGTATTTTAAAGACTTTTCTATATCGATTAGCATATCACATATATTTCTTTTATGAAGTAATGTATGAACACTACCCTTATTAAATCTCTGTAAATAGGGAATTTTCTTAGAAAAGGGGCACACTCCTGGAATACTACCAGATGACCACAAAGAATGACTACAATAGAAAATTCTTTGTCCATACACACTTTACAAGTTCTTTCTTCTTGTAATATCTTTTATTGTTTTTCCAGTGACAAACCTGAAGCATCTTCTTTTGGAATATACTTCAAATTCTTTTCCACAAGTAAGTTCTTTTATAATGCAGAGTAAATTTCTTTTAGACAGCATTTGAAGATGTTGGCTGCAGCATTTTCTTTAACTAAAGCAGTATAAATCAATTGTTTTGCTTGTGAAAGTATCTGTGCTATTTGTTTACTAATATCATGTTCCTGTTTGTTAATTATACTATTTTTAAAAGATTATCCAGGATAGAAAGCAAACACATCAACTGCTGAAAGAGAGCTATTCTATTCTTCCAATTTTTTTTTTTTTTTTTTTTAGGACTCTCACTTCCTGACTTTTTTTTAAATTTATTTTTATTGTGGGTAAAAATCAAAATTCTCACAATACATACAAACATTTGCAAAATGATACATAAATATATATGCATATATATGTATTTGCTTACAAAAATGTTATTTATATATATATATATACATATATTTTAAGAGGTGCTTAGATTACCCAAAATATTACACGGAACCCACTGGGATTCCCATGTTGCCCACCTCCCACACCTCCCACCACATCCCACACAAACATCAATTCCTCAGTTTGTTGTTCCTTTTCTTCTCTTTTTTTTCATCTTCAGCATTAAGAAGTGTTGACACAATACCACTACCTGTTTTATGATTCTCTCCAGTTTTTAGGATTTTACTCTGAACTCTCTGTTTTGCCAGGCTTCTACTGAAGCCCAGTTCAAAGGCAGCTCTAACCACAGGTGTACTTATCATGACAGAATCTTCTGAAGAACTTTCCTAGGTCCAAAATAAACAATTGGTGTATCAACATTTTTATCTCCAGGAGTGACTGAAGTTGATAACAGCTGTTCAAGATGAGGATACTTAGCTTGAATCTTATCAACAAAGTCCTACCCTTTCATGTGTATCAAGAACTCACATCTTTGAAATTAATTGGCATTTTTTACCCATGATCATCTCCAGATTCCTAACACCTCAAGCCACTGTCACACCAAAAGCACTTGAGATCATCATTGTGATAACCTACATAATAAAAACTCAAACTTGCAAACTGCTCAGGCTGAACTGGAACACTGGATGGCCAGTAAATAAATTTTCTCAGTCTTTGAATATGCATGTGTCTGCATCTTCAAATCTGAAATGCTTAACCTTAGTGTTTTTAGAGAATTTTCCAAAAGGGACAGTTGGGAAACTGTTCCGGTGTTTTGATATAGCATCATCCTTTGGTTTCCAGTTACTCAGATCCCCACCACAGACAAAGCAGGCTACCCTATCTCTGGGTCCTATATAATTAAAAAAACAGCTCTTGTCAATTCTGATGGTAACAAAAAGGCTAATGGCCACATATTGTAAGAAATCTGGCTTCTTCAGGACTCATTGTATAACTGTACAAATTAGTTTTCAAGGAGAGAAGACTTCAACCACTCTGGAATTAACAAGGTTTGGTGAAATGTTGGAATAAGAACCACTGAATGAGCCACTATGTTCAAAAGTTGGAGATAATGAATGTACAAAACTGTTTCTTATTGAAGAAATATACTAGTAACTGAAACTAGATTCTGAATAAAGCTACAGCTAGGACAGCTGATTATGCTTTTCAATAGCATTTCCTTTCCAGTTTTCCATCATCAGGCCACAACAGATGCATTTGACCTTGTCATTCACACCACTGTAATAAAAGCCAGCATTAGCAAGGATCTTTTCTGAAATGGAAATATCCGTGGGGAAAGTCAAATATATGGGAATTCTGTAGAGTTCACATGAGAAGTCATATTTCGTTTTTTTGTTTGTTGCCATTTGTTCAATTTGACAAGTCCTTTGTCTTACATTTTATTCACAAGTTTTTGATGAGAGGTACCTGGAATCAGTCTTTGGAAGGAAGTTTAGTGCATGAGTAGGTGATTTTATTTAGATTGCTAAAAGCCTTCACATGAAATTTCTTATCTCTTCACACTAAATTAGATTTTTACACAAAAAGGAACCAGATAACAGCCTCCTACTTATGTAAAATTCACTAAACCTTCATTACTGGATTAATACCTGATTTTACACTCAGGTAGGATGGCTAGCTCTCCTAAGTTGTACCAAGATGCAATTTAGTACTCTTTGGGGTTATATTATATTATGTAGGTCACCCAAGTATTATTTACTATAATTTAATGTAATACTAACTTAATGACCTGAAGAATTGATACACTTCTGAAAATATATTTAAAAAGAAAAATATACTGATTTTTAAAGAAGGCTAATGTTCCCAAAATTCTAAGTAACTATTGAAGTCTTAAATTGTACCTTTAATTTGCTTTTTCTTACAAACTACAATGCTTGGATATCAGGCCAATTATTGATTATATACTACAAAAGGGGAAAAAATATATGCTTCCTTCCTACAGGCACTTTACTAAGGCATTTTGAAAAATCCTGTTTTATTCTAGTAAACAAAAATAACTAAAGTCTTCATATGGTCACATTATCTAAAGGCTAATTATATAAAGTTTATAATCATAGTATTTTATGTGAGTTTCAGTTAAATTTTGGGGAAGTCAACATTCACAAACTTTGTTGAACATAATCACATTATGGTATATATGATGTCAAAAGTATTTTGCTTAAAGCTCACAAACTGTTAACTCTTCCATCTTTGTTAAATATTTCCTATACTTGATTCCTCTTCCAATAGCACCACTATTATTATTTCTTACTAATTTGGCACATCACTTTATTTTATTTGATGAATTGAAGGTATCTGGAAGTGTATCTCCATAACAAATTAACCATAAGTTTTCCAGAGCAAAACTTCTTATATTGCCTATATAAAAATTAAGTAACTTATTTTTCATTAATAATCATGCATTTATATCATTCATTTTGTAATTAATGATGGATCAATTCATGAAAAGGTATAACTGGTCTTTTCTAGTATTATCACAAATGCTTTAAAAATTATAATACTAAAAGGTTTACTGCTTATGTAAAATATATCAGAATTAACCCTATTAGCCTTTCTGAAAACTCTTCTTAATTTTAAACATGATTCATACACAAAATTACACTCCACAGAATACAAACTATTTCCCTTTATAAAGTTTCTGGGTTTCTATAATGGAATTTATTACTGCAGGGGGCTAAAAATAAATAATAAATAATAACAAAAAGGAGATTCTTCAGGATTGTAAAGTCACAGTGCCACTGCAGCTGCACAGAAGCAGCTTGGCAGATGCTACCTACTTGCTTCCCAACAAACTGGCAGCTGCGGCACACAAAGCCACCAGAACAGACTGGCCCTGGCTCCCCAGTATCTTAATTTCTTTATAGGACCACATGTTATCCTCATTATAGTCAGTGTTTTGTCCCTGAAAATTTGTTTATGTTGTTGTTTTTAGAGGAATTTTGAGTATTTACCCACAGCATATGATAAAAAATGGTTGTTTCAATAGAATTGTATGAATTCTGTATGCAAAATTGAATAGCAACTATGGTCTTGAAAATTATTGGATTGTATCTCAACTTCAGAATTCAGAATAAAATATTTGATAATTTTTTTCTGATGGGATTGATCTGGTGAAGATATAGGCTAAGTATTTCTGATGGGAAACAGGGAATTTCATTGAAAGACAAGCAAATTTCTACAATTAATATGTCTTCAAGTCAACAAAACTTAGAAAAAAAATTAACAAACCAGATTAAATAAGGCTTAACATATACTTTTATTTGTTTATTTTTTCAGAGCATTAATTATATATACTCAACAAATATTATCACATCATCAATATATGTTGGGTATATTCAGAATGGTCTAATCAGTTTTTGTGACTGGACAGTAGGAAGGAAATAATGTAGTAAAAAATTTATAATGTTGATCCAAACATTGCAAATGACATCTCCAGAAGATTGATCGGAGAGACTGAGTACACTGGCATAAGTAAATACCATTTGGGAGGTCATACACAGGAATTCAGGAAGAACAATTCATTTCATAATCAAAGCCAAGGAATTACTATAAACAATGTGAAGTTATATCAAACTATCAAACACTGAGTACATGGCTTCTAATTATATTTAACAAAAATCAAATTACACAAAGACTAACAATATCAACATGAGTTTATCTATGAATATTTAATATGAATCAGTTTGAACATAGCCATAGGCACATAGCTGACACTATTTATCTACATTTGTAAAATATTGCATTGGAGAGCTGACTAATGTTTCTTTGGAAATACTCTGGGATATGTAAATAGTATCAACTAAAAAGACATTTACTTCCCTTGTTTCTCACTAGAGAGATATGTACTGCTGACATTCTACATTCTTTTCAGTTTTACTCAATGCTAAAATTGTACTGTACTTATGAGCCAATTTCTCTCTCTCTCTCTTTTTTTTTAAAAGATTTTGTTTATTTATTCATTTATCCCCCCCTTGCTGCTTGTGCTCGCTGGGTCAGCTAACCACGCTGCGCGGGTGGGCCCGCCTCCACCAGGAGGCCCCGGGAACCGAACCTGGGGCCTCCCATATGGTAAACAGGAGCCCTACTGATTGAGCCATAGCCACTTCCAGCCAATTTCTCTGAAACAATTTTTTCATTGCATCTTTAGCATCTTTGTTCCTCAAACTGTAGGTGATGGGATTCAGCATAGGAATCACAATAGTGTAAAATACAGACACTATCATGTCAAAGTCTAAAGCATAACTGGATCTTAGCCTCACATACAAGAAGAGGATTGTCCCATGGTAAATTTACACTCCAGTTAGGTGAGAGCCACAGGTGGAAAAGACCTTTCACCTCCCTTCAGTAGGATGGATCCTCAAAATGGCCATCAGAATGAAAGCATAGGAGATCAGGACTATGAGTATGGCAGTTATCTCAACAGAACCCACAAAGTAGAAGAGTAGAAGCTGGTTGATGTGAGTGTCAGAACAAGAACTAACGAGTAGTGGAGGGATGTCACAAAACACATACTTAATTTCATTGGAGGCACAGAAGGATAAGCTAAAAGTGGCCACAGTGTATAGTACCATGCAAAATGTTGCCCAGATAAGAAGCAATGATAAATGGCACATAGACTCAGGGTGACATATTAACTGAAGAGAGCAATGGGTTGTAGATTGCTACTTAGTGATCATAAGCCATTGCAGCCAGCAGAAAACTCTCAGTAGTCTCCAAAGTAACAACAAGAAACATCTGCATTGCACACCCAAGAAATGAAATGGCTTTATTCACTGCCAGGAAGTTGACCAACATTTTGGGGGTGACAAATGAAGAATAGGAGGCATCCAAGAGTGACAACACAGTTAGAAAATAGTACATGGGGTGTTGGAGCCAAGAATCCCCAATGACCAACACAACGAGTCCCAAATTTCCTATCAAAGTAAAGATATAGATCACTAGGAATAATAAAAACAAGGAAACTTTCACCTCAATGTTATCTGTGAAACCCCTCAAAATAAACATGGTGACTTAAGTCACATTCTTTAATGAAATACTGTATGGCCCCAAATCTGATGGCAACACAGATATTCCAATAAACGTTTACAGATTCTCCATGCAATATTCCACAAAAATAGACTGTCCAATTAAATCATCATTTTTTTTTCCCTTGGAGAGGCTTAATGATATCCTAGGCAGTGACGAGATAGGGAGTGATCATGAAATTTGGCCCAAATGGATGCATTTTTCTGTTTAAAATAAATGAAGAAATGTTCTTTCAATTTTGGCCACACAAGCCAGGTAGAACTAACAAACAAGCAGCCAAAAACCCTGTGAATTTATGTGTTATATTTTCCAGTTCATTTTTTGTTAAAATTTCTACCACTTGTTTTCACCTTTCATCATATTAAAATCACAAAATGAATGAATATTGTGATTTTTATATCCAGAAATGTTATAATAGAAAGCACACACCTGATTGCTAATGTTAAATTTGTTAAAATCTGCATGAAATGCCCTTTGAAAATAGTCATAATTAGGAAATGTGAGGAACCACAAAAACCTCACAAGATTATACTAAATATAAATGAGAAACAATGTGAAAATTATTTGATTTTAAAATGCTTCCTGATGATTTAAATATGGGATAACTTAACATTTCAACTCCTACAGGGCTTTCTTTTCACACCAAATGGTTTCCCCTGTCAAGGATTCCATTCCAATTCTCCTTCAGGAACAGTGATGACCCTAGCAGCAGAAGGTAATCTGAGGGTAGATGCAACAATATCTTTTTGTTTGTTTGTTTCCTTAAATAAATATTTTTAAATTACCAATTTTTATCCTCTGCAACTTCTTGTACCACTATTATTTTTGTTCAAATTTTAACTTAATGACAATATATGTTTTTTCTCTGTTCATATGCTCACAATCCCTGCAAGGTCCTTGGCTGGATTTTTGAGACATATTTCTCTCAAGAAGACGTCATGGCCATTTCATTAATGTTTTATACTTGCTTATATAGACTCTAAAATAATTATGTATTAAATATCACCCAATGATCAAGATTAAAATTGTTTGCAAAAGCTATTGCTGAAAGAATTAAATCACAATATTTGCCACAAAGGAGAGTTTGATTTCTGTTATTTTTCTCCTTTTTTTCAGAATGTCTCCCACTTAGTGGAGTGTGAATAAAGAATAGTGCATGACAAAAACAAAGCAAAACAAAACAAAACAAAATGTTAAAGTGGCATCTCTATATGCACTGAAAACTTTAATTGTACAACAACTTGCAAATTCAAGATACACTATTATTAGAGTGAGATTTCCTGAAGTAACATTTTTTTTCTTTAGCATGTCAAAGACCAAAGTGTTTAACCTATTCTTAATTAATTGTCAGTTGTATATTCCTAGCTTTAAAGAAGTAAATCGTTTGCTATGAATTAGGCTTTGTTGTATTCAGTGACCTACAATAATTTATCTCTGTGACATGAAATACAATAAAGTTTTGTCATGTTGAGAGATTCATATGTCAAGAAGAAAAGGAGCAAATCAGCTTAAAATTTCTGCAATGAGAAGTAAGGAATAGGCCTTTAATTTCCCTGGTCTAAGTGAAAGATTTTTAATAGACAAAGTTAATAGTTTCTTTAATATGCAGTTACAAAAAAATGATCATTTGAACCTATGAAAATTCTAGAATAAAAATTAACAATTAATAGACAGTTAATAGCAGAACCAGGATTCAAGTCAAGATTTCTTAACTCCACAGTCTAAGGTATTTCCACCCGACCATATTGCTATCTTATTGTAACCTTCCAATATTTTGGAATTTTATTCCCAATAAACAACACAGAATAATACCTTTACCTATTGAAATTCTTATTTAAAACCATCAAGATAAATTAGACAATGAAATTAAAATAAGCAACCAAAAACTACAATTATCTCAATATAAATTAACTAAATAGTAAAATAGTCTTAAACATATTTATATTCCTCTGTCAGAAAAATAATTATTTTTGCATATACCAAATGGACAGTGAAAAGTCAATAATCTATCCATTTAAAAAATTACTAATATAAAAATGTAGTCCTTTATTCCTAGTGTCCCTATTTCTGATTATTGTCTTTATTAGACCAAATAACAAATTTACATCTATTGAACTAAATATGTTGGGAGCCCTTCCTATTGTCCCTGATTTTCTGTGGAAGGCATACAGTTCAATTATTAATACAACTCTAATAGAACACCCAATCTTTGATTAAATATTAAAGTGTAAACTCTAGTTTGAGATTCAAGCTTATAGTTTCTAAAATATTGTATTAATGATGAAAATCTGTTCTTTTTACCTGCGAAACTGAACTGCTCACTTAATTAAGAGACTCTAGGAATACAATGCATTTGGATTCTTATACCAGTTTATCAAGCTCTTCTTCAAGTCCACAGGGATTGACCCAAGGAGAAAACACCTTCTCTTTGGGACAGAAGATCAGCAAGATGATTTATTTTCCTAGTTGTAAACAAGTGAATGTTTCTGGAACAATAAGCTATATGATAAAAATGATTATATTGAATGCATTTTTGTCTCTGTTAGAAAAAGAACTCTCATTGAAAATCATATGGCATAGGATTGGACAAGAAATCTAATCATAATTTCATAGATTTCTCCCTGATACTTATTAGTTATGTGCCATTAAGTTAATAACTTAAAACCCTGAAATCCGGTTTCTTCTTCTGTGGAATAAAACTTGTTTAATTTTCTCAAAATTCCCATAAACATGTTTGAAATTAAATAATATAAAAATATCATGACAGAATTCATAGTTCTTTAATAAATATGACTAGGTTCTTGTATAACTTGTTAAGTGCTACACTTCTAAGTGGTATGAGAAAGTTTACACTTATTGAGAATTTCAAAGACTAGATAAGGTATGAATATTGTAAATTTATGTATAAAAACTATTAACAGAATACATGGAATTAGACTGATAACTGTAATATTCTATGTGGTAAAACATTAGAATATTAGAATTCAGACTAGTACTTTGCCATGTTAATAAGGAACTCTTGTAAAATTTTTGAATAATACATGGCTATTAGATCCCAAACCCTTACATTCTACTGTATATATGGAACATTGTCTGTGGAATCACAAATAAAATGAAAAAGCATATAAAGCAATACCATATTGCTAGGCAGCCTAATTGGGAGCAGTCTATTAAAAAATCCAATCCAAAATTGATCTATAGTTTCAAGGGAGCTCCAATAAAAACTTATTATTTTTCCAGAAATTTAAAAGGCAATTCTACAATTTAGAAAAAAACCCAAAGAACTAAGTTAGTCAACACAAATTTGAAAAAGAAAAATAAAGTTGGACGACTATTTTAAGCTGATTTCAGGACTTGTTATCAAGCAAAATAATCAACAGAATGTGGTAATGGTGAAAAGATATATACCTAGATCAGTGTAATCAATTAGAGAATTTAAAAATAGATTCACACACATATGGCCCATTGATCTTTCACAAAGACTTCAAGGAATATCCATGATGGACATATAGTATTAAAAAAATGTTCTGAAAAAATTGAATAGTTTTTTGCCAAAAAAAAAAAAAAAGGATACATTAATGCATCATTTGCTCCAAATATAAATGTCTCCAAAGGAGAACTTAGACATTAATGTGAAGCTTAATACCATAAAATTCTAAAGTAAATATAGGAGAACATCTGTGTGACCATGTTCTAGTCCCATTTTTCAGATAAGACATGAAATATATTAGCCATCAGAGAAAACTAGATACATTTTAGTCCAACATATTAAAATCTGCTCTGTGAAAGACTATGAGGAAATGCGCAAATAAGTTAAAGAATTGGAGAAAATATTTGCTAAACAGATATTTGACAAAGAACATTTGTCCATAATATTAAAAATAATTCCCAAGACTCAATAATATGAAGATTAAAGAAAAGGAAAACAAGATGGCAGCTAAGCCCAGGAAAAGAACTCATTACCATTCATCTTTAGGGAAGTACAATTTAATACCACACTGTGTTCTCAGACATAGATTAAGATGCCTAGAACAAAAACATGCAATAATAACTGATAATGCAAAGCACTTACAAGTAAGCAGAACGATTGAAACTCTGAAACATTCCTAGAAGGAACACAAACTGATGCAGCTATTCTAGGAAAATTCTTACAGTTACTTAGGAAGTGAAACCACTTACCCTATGACCCACTTACTCTTTTTTATTTATACAAAGAAATGAAAATATATGCTCACATGAAGACCTGTATGACATTGTTTATATTCCATAATTGGAAATAATCCATATGTCCATCCACCAGAAAATGGACAAGATAACTATAGTACATGTGTACAAAGACTACAACTAGCCAGTAAATAAGGGGGAAAAACTACTGATTTATTCAACTATACAAATGGATGTCAAATACATTATACTAAGTGGAAGAAGCCAAATTCAGAAAGTTGCATACATTGTGATTCCACTTATATCACATGCTAGTTCTCAGAACTGGAGGTATGTGAACATGATTGACTTCATAGTGATTGAGGTGACTTTTGAGGGTGATGGAAATGTTCTATAATTTGATTGTGGTTACAAAATTGTATATGTTTGTCAAGTTCCTATAACTGACACATGGAAATGGTATATTTTTATGCATATATATTAAAATAACCATAGCTTTACAACTACTATCTACATAAATTAATATTTGCTTCAAAATAAGCATTACCTTTATAGGGAAGATTGTGACCAGAAAACAGTGGACTGGAGTATTCTGTAGTATTGGCAATGTTCTGTTTCCTTCTGTTTATAGGGTCATTTTTGGGTCCTGAAAATCCTTAAGCTTCACACTCATGATATCTGGACTTGATTTTATGCATAATATCTACAATAAACTGAAAAAGGAAAGAAAATTGTTCAGTTATACTTTTTCTAATAAATTCTAAAAATCTCTGTGTATTAGTCAGGGTTCTCTCAGGAAACAGAATCAACAGGAGATATCTGTCGATAATATAAGATTTTCTAAGAGTCTCTCACATGACAGTGGGGATACACAAGTCCAGGTTTTGCAGACAGGCTGCAAGCCAGGGGCTCCGATGAAGTCCAATGAAAGGTCCTTGATGAGTTTCTGGGAGAAGTTGGCTGTCCAAAGAGGAGCTGGGAAATTCTCTCTGAATATTGAAATCACTTCTCCTTTTAAGTCATTCAACTGATTGGATAAAAGTGTCACCCATTGTTGATGCAATCTCCCTGATTGATGCAGATGTAATCAGCTATCCATGCAGTAAACTCACTGGTGATCAAAGTCCATAAATGCTCTTTATTACAATTAGCTCAGTGCTTACTGGACCTAAAACCTGGGCACAATTACCTGGCTGAGTTTACTCATTAGCCTAACCAACAGAGTCCACCCCTTGTCAACTCAGCAACCATACACATTACCCCAAACCATACTTAGTCTCTAAGTAAAAACAATAACAAACAAGCATACATATATATTTCTGCCTAACAATATTCAACTCCCCTGCATACAACTGGAAATACATTAATTTCCCACAGAATAGGGTGCAAGTCCTTGGGTAATATTCACTCTTAAACTTGACATCCTTAAATATTATCATGTGAAATTAATACAACTTTTCATATGATAGGAGAAAAGTTGGGGGAAGAAAACAAGAAATTCATTTTGTGTACATATACAATCATACTCATAATGAAACAAGGAAGAAATGTTCATGACTGTTACAGTCCTTGTTTCTGTAACTGGTCACGTGGTTGAAGTTCATATTTATCACTACCTTCTTCCACTACCCATTCCATGTTTCTGTTACCTTCAGCAAGCACTTCAGCTGGCCGTGTTTTTTTTGCCTGGTGGGGTGACCCAAATTTTCATTCCTGAAGATTCTGGGCCATTGTAAGTCCTGCTTGAATTGTTTTTTTTTTTTTTTTTTTTTGCAATTTTCCATTGACTTTAATCACAGGGCATGGCAGTACTGGGAGACACCCTAGAGCATTTCCTGCATTCCAGGCAAACTCCTCTTTACTCCCATTATGTAGAGGTAGTCCTATTTTCCCTTGAAAGTCAGGATCAATCCCTCCAGTCAGTACAGTAATTCCCTTCTTTGCCTGTTTATTCAGAGGTTAGAGGAGCCCAAAGTGGCCATGTGGCAGTCTTAAGTTCCAGTTCAATGGAATAACTGTTGTGTTCCCTGATGGCAGCACTCCTCCTTTTGGGATGAAAACCTGTAAACTCATTTTCCTAGTGGGTCAGTAGAGGTAATAGTGAGTGGTGCCACTCCCATTTCCATGCCTTGATTCCTGGACCCATGAATCCTAGTTATGAGAGAAACAGCACCATAGAAAGGATGCTGATTCAGAGCATACACAACCTCCTGGAGAACATTGCCCCAGCCCTGCAAGGTATTGCCACCTAATTGATGCTGTAATTGAGTCTTCAAAAGGCCATTCCACTGTTCTATTAATCCAGCTGCTTCAGGGTTATGGAGAACATGGTAAGACCAGTGAATTCCATGGGCATGTGCCCATTCCCTCACATCATTTGCTGTGAAATCGGTTCCTTGATCAGAAGCAATGCTGTAGATAAGGCATTCAGTAAGTCCACAGATGGTAGCTTTGGAAGAAGCATTGAGTACAGGAAATGCAAACCCATAGCCAGAGTACGTGTCTAATCAAGTTAAAACAAATTGCTGCCTCTTCCATGGTGGAAGTGCCCCAAAGTATTTAACCTGCCATGAGGTAGCAGACTGGTCACCTCCATGAATGATGCCATATCGGGCTGAGTGTGGGTCTCTTCTGCCGGCATATTGGGCATTCAGAAGTGGCTGTAGCCAAGTCAGTCTTGGTGAGGGGAAGTCCATGTTGCTGAGCCCATGCATAACCTCCATCCCTACCTCCATGGCCACTTTGTTCATGAGCCCATTGGGCAATGAAAAGAGTCACTGGGAAAAGAGGCTGAGCATTAGCCACAGAGGGGGTCATCTTATCCACTTGATTATTAATCCTTTCCTCTGCTGAAGTCACCCTCTGGTGAGCATTCATGTGGGAAACAAATATTTTCATGTTTTTGCCCAATCAGAAAGGTCTAGCCACATAGCTCTTCCCCAAAGCTCCTTGTCACCAATTTTCCATCATATTCCTTCCAAGTCCCTGACCATCCAGCCAAACCATTGGCAACAGACCATGAATCAGTGTACAAATGCACCTCTGGCCATTTCTTCTTCCAAGCAAAATGAACAACTATGTGCACTGCTTGAAGTTCTGCCCACTGGGAGGATTTGCCCTCACTGCTATCCTTCAAGGATATCCCAGAAAAGGACTTCAGTGCCGCAGGTGTCCACTTTTGGGTGGTACCTGCATATCATGTTGAACCACCTGTAAACCAGGCCTGAGTTTTCTCATTCTCAGTCAACTGATTGTAAGGGACTCCCCAAGAGACCAAAGCTGTAGGCTGGGTAAGAGAAGGTAACATGGGAGGGATGGTGACCATGGGCATTTGGGCTACTTCCTCATGAAACTTACTTGTACATTCAGGACCTGCTTGAGCCCTATCTCATATATACCTCTTCCACTTTATTATGGAGTGCTACTGTGCATGCCCAAATTTATGATTAGTTGGGTCAGACTATATCCAGCTCATTATAGGTAACTCAGGTCCCATGGTAACATGATGGCCCATGGTTAAGCATTCAGTCTCTACTAAGGCCCAGTAGCAAGCCAAAAGCTGCTTCTCAATGGGGGAGTAGTTATGTGCAGAGGATGGCAAGGCTTTGCTCAAAAATCCTAAGGGTCTGGGTTGTAATTCCTTTAGAAGGACCTGCCAAAGGCTCCAGACAGCATCTCTATTTGCCACTGAAACTTCCAGCACCATTGGATCTGCTGGATCATATGATCTAAGTGGTAGTTCAGCTTGTAGGGCAGCCTGGACATGTCACAGGGCCTCCTCTTGTTCCAGTCTCCAATCAAAACTTGCAGCTTTTCTGGACACTTGGTAAATGGGCCAGAGTAGCACACCCAAATGAGGATTGTGTTGTCTCCAAAATCCAAAGAGGCCAACTAAGCATTGTGCCTCTTTTTTGGTTGTAGGAGGGGCCAGGTGCAACAGCTTATCCTTTACTTTAGAAGGGATACCTCGACAAGCCCCACACTGCTTGACACCTAGAAATTTCACTGAGGGGAAGGACCCTGTATTTTTGTTGGATTTATCTCCCATCCCCTCTCACACAAATGCCTTACCAATAAATCTAGTTCTTTGCTACTTCTTGCTCAGGATGTCGTGTCAACATGATATCATCACTATAATGAACCAGTGTGATGTCTCATGGGAGGGAGAGATGATCAAGGTCTCGGTGGACAATATTTTGACATTGGGCTGGAGAGTTGATATACCCATGAGACAGGACAGTGAAGGTATACTGCTGGCCTTGCCAGCTGAAAACAAACTGTTTCTGATAGTTCTTACTAATGGCAATTGAGAAAATAGCATTTGCCAAATCAACAGCTGCTTTCCAGGTACCAGGGGAATTGTTGATTTGCTCAAGCAATGATACCACATCTGGGACAACAGCTGCAATTGGAGTCACCACCTGGATAAGTTTATGATAATCTACTGTCATCCTCCAAGATCCATCTGTTTTCTGCACAGGCCAAATAGGAGAGGTGATGGGGATGTTGTAGGAATCACCACTCCTGCATCCTTCCAATCCTTGATGGTGGCACTAATCTCTGCAATCCCACCAGGAATCTGGTATTGCCTTTGATTTACTATTTTGCTAGGCAGGGGCTGTTCTAGAGGCTTCCACTTGGCCTTTCCAGCCATAAGAGCCCGCACTCCACAAGTCAGGGATACGATGTGAGGATTCTGCCAGTTACTGAGTATATCTATTCCAGTTAGGCCTTCTGGAAATTGGGAAATAACCACAAAATTGTTTTGGGGACCCACTGGACACACTGTGAGATGGACCTGAGCTAAAACTCCATCAATCACCTGACCTCCATAAGCCTCTACTCTGACTTGTGGGCCACAGTGATGTTTTGGGTCTCCTGGAATTAATGTGACTTCTAAGCCAGTTTCTAATAATCCCTGAAATGTCTGATCATTTCCTTTTCCCCAATTCACAGTTACTCTGGCAAAAGGCCATAGGTCTCCCTGGGCAAAGGTGGGAGGAAGATTAACAGTACAAAATTTTGGCAGTTTAACAAGATCCTTCCTCAAGGGTACCTGGCCTTCTTCTCATTCAAGGGGCTCTATATTTCTAATTGTCTCAAGTCTGGGAATTGATTAAGGGGCCGTAATTATCTGCATCTGTAATTTGAGTTAGGGTTTTGTTCACGTGACCTAGAACTCTTTTGCTTATACAGATCCAGAAGAAATTTTGTAGAATGACCATGGATTTCACTTCCAGGTACCCCATGATCTATTAGCCAACGCCATAACTCCATGCGACTCAGACTATTCTGTGTGCTGTTTTGAATCTTTCATTACAGTAGCCACGCCCACCTTGCCTTTGGGGATTAATTGCGATACTTGACTTTTACTGGACTGAGATCCAATCATCCCCATAATGTTTAAGGATTCCAAATCCATTACAGCCCTCCCTACAGTAATATCTGCACTGCAGAGAACAGCAACCACAGAGCTCTTCAGAGAAGATGGAATTAGTCTTACAAATTTATTCCTCACAGTCCTGGTTAAAGGTGTGTCCTCTGGACATTCCTGGGGTGGGTGGGCAGGTCTCAAATGGTAAATCCATTCTAGCATTCCAAACTCTTTAAGCCTTTGGTTTCCCTGGTCTACCGTATACCAGGTCAAATCGGGCATCTCTACCTCAGACATACTAGGCCATCGTTTGGTCCATGTTTCAGTCAGCCACCCAAAAAACTGTTAGAGCCTTTTCTAACCCTTCCAGCTACAGTGTAGAATCCAGGATTTATGCTTAGTGGGCCCATATCAATAAATTCAGCCTGATCCAACTTTATAGTCCTCCCACCATTATCCCATACCCTTAGTATCCATTCCCACACATATTCCCTTGATTTCTATCTACATAAATTGGACTACTCATGCAGTTCTTTCAGAGTATAGTGTATTTCCTCATGGGCCTCACTTTGTATTTCACCTTTGGGGACTTGCCATGATTTTAGTTTAGTAATAGGTCTTGAAGACAAGGGGGTGGTGGTGGTGGGTAAGGAGAAGGATTAGAGATGTCTTTCTGGCTGCTAACCTCACAGAATTCCTTTGCATTTTTTTCTGGTGAGACAGGATTAAGCTCTTCAGGCAGAGGTTGGAAGGCAAATTCCTCAGGGCAGACTGGAAATTTGGCAGTGCATGCTGGAGTTTAGCTAGTACCTGCCTCATGGCTGGGAGGAGGTCCAGACTCTCTGGGGCAGGTCAGAGGCTGAGAAGTGCAGGCTTCTTTTTGACTGGTACCCACCTCAGGGCTGGAAGGAGGTCCAGACTCCCTGGGACAGGCTGGAGGCTGGATGATAAAAGTTGACAAGATGTGGTCTCCACAGGGCAGGCCACCACTGGTTTATCTGTCAAAGTCTCAGCAGAATTTAAAATTCCAACGTATGCACCAATATTATCATCATCCCATATGTCTCCATCCCAATCCTCAGTGTTCCACTCCTTTCCAATCAATGCCTTCAGTTTAACTGCAGAAACCCTGCAAGGTTGAGATTTTAATTTCCTCTGTAACTCTGCTACTTGTACAATGAGGGTCTGGGTTTCATTCTCAGATATATCAAGTCTGTGGCTACAGGGGACAAGATTTTCTTTCAAGGCACATGTAGAAACTTTCATATAATTCACATGGCATTTAAGTTTCAAATTTGGAGACTTAAGCTCATCTCTTTCTTTTGTAACTGTATCCAGAGTATCTAGGAGGGCCCAGCCAACAACATTATACTTTTTGACTCCACAAAATTCTCTCAAGGTGTTGAAAACATTCTCACCCAGATCCTTGCTTCTTATAAGCATGGAAGTAGGGGAATCCAGTGATGCTATTTTGCGTATCTCTATTGCCAGCTCATGCCATGGAGTGTTGGTAACCTCTTCACTATTGGAAAGGTAGTCATTAGTACCCCTGAGTCCAATTAGAGTAGAGAGCCAATTACAAAACTCCCTGAACAACTTCAGACATCCCATGTTTAAGACTCTGTTCTTCAAGAACCACTCCTGGTACCAAGCTGTATTAGTCAGGGTTCTCACGGGAAACAGAATCAACAAGAGATATCTGTCAATAATATAAGATTTTATAAGAGTCTCCCACATGACCGTGGGGATGCACAAGTCCAGGTTCCACAGGCAGGCTGCAATCCAGGGGCTCCAGTGAAAGTCCTTGATGAGTTTCTGGGAGAAGTTGGCTGTTCAAAGTTGAGCTGGGAAATTCTCTCTGAATGTTGAAATCACTTCTCCTTTTTCAACTAATTGGAGAAAAACATCACCCATTGTTGATGCAATCTCTCTGATTGATGCAGATGTAAACAGCCATCCATCCACCAGTGCATTAAACTCACTGGTGATCAAAGTCCATAAATGCTCTTGTATTACAATTATCCCAGTGCTTGCTCGACCAAACACCCAGACACAATTACCTGGTCGACTTGACACATTAGCCTAACCATCACACTCTGTTACTTAAACACTGTTTGACCCAGTCTTATCATCTTACTGATTCTTTTAGTGATGAAATACTGAATACATTTTTGCCTTATAATAATTTTATATTTATGAGTCAAGTTTTTTATATTTAGAAAATTATAGTTTAGTAATTTTTAAGTCTGTCATCTTCTCTCAAATTATTAATTTTCTTATTTCAAATTTATTTTCTTCATATCTGTCCTTTACATCTTTTCTTAACTGCTTTATATGAAGAGTCACTCTTATATTTAACTAAATTTCCATTTGTTTCTTTTTTCATTTTTTAGTAAATTTCTGAGTTCTATGAATCATATTTTAACATCCTCCAAATGTTTTCCCATCTCTTTTCAGATATATATGATGTTCATGAAGCTTTAATATCCTGTTTCATTTTCTTATATAGTATTTTAGTATACTAAGTCAATGTATTTATTTGCCTGCTATAAAGCCTTATTTTATGTTCTCATGTATATAACTTTGGGTATATTCTTTGTTATTTTTATCATTTTGCATATTAAATACCTTTATATGGAGTTTAATTGTATTTTTTTTATTCTAGCATCTTTATATATGACAGGCATTTTAACTATCAGAAGGAGGTATAGATGTAGTTTAGGAATTGCTAATGTAATTTTTCCTGTTTCATGCTCTGTAATCACACTTATATTTTTTAATGGCCTTAAAATATTATTTTATTTTAGCTACTTTCACTCCCAGAAGTATGCCTGATTCATGTGCTCTTTCTACACCAAGTACCTTGAATCCCATAGCTATACATGTCTTGCTTTCCTAAGTGGTTCTCTGTTCTTAAGATCTCATATGTTGCTGCTACTGTACTTTCTGAGACCTATATTCTCCAGAACTTCCATTTTTATATGAAACTTTCCTTTCAGTGTGTCTGCCTTACTCATTTTTAATTCTGCCTGCTTTGTCTCAATTTAATTCATTTTAAAAAAATATTTGTTTATTTTCTCATTCCAACAGAGGGTTAACTCAAATGTCTAGCAGTCTTTACTGTCTGTTCATATTTTATTTTAATTTTTTTGTTAGAGGAATTCTGATCTTTAAAAACAATCATGTATAATTTGTGAAGAATTGGCATAAAACACTCCATCATCATCTCCTTGCATTGCTGTGGATATTATTTGTTACAAATTATGCAAGAACATCATCAAAATATTGCAGAAATTCTTAATGTCATATTGCATCCCTTATTTCAGATTTTGCCTCCAATGTCACTTTATCATGGAGGCCCAGCTTAAACTTCCTCTGAAACATGTCAGATCCCCCTCAACATGAAACCATACTTCATCCCTTTTCTTAGCTTTCTTTCCCCTGATGATGTTTCTTCTAGTTCATGTCATTTTTATATTTATTGTGATACACCCGAACCTATAGGCCCTTGTGATGATTATGCCAATGTGCCAACTTGTCCAGGTAATTGTGCCCAGTTGTTTGGTCAAGCAAACACTGGACTAATTGTAATACAAAAACATTTATGGACTTTAGTCACCAGTGAGTTTACTGCATAGATGGCTGATTACATCTGCATCAACCAGGGAGATTGCCATCAGAAATGAGTGATGCTTTATCCAATTAGTTGAATGCCTTAAAAAGGGGAAGTGATTTCAGCATTCAGAGAGAATTTCCCTGTTCATCTTTGGACAGCCAATGTCTGCCAGAAACTCATCAAGGACCTTCATTGGACTTTCATCAGTGCCCCTGGTTTGCTCCCTGCCTGTGGAACCTGGACTTGTGCACCCCCATGGTCACATGATAGACTCATAAAATCTCATACTATTTACAGATACCTCCTGTTGATTCTGTTTCCCTAGAGAGCCCTGACTAATACAGCTTGGTACATTAATTGGTTCTTGAGGAAGAGAGTCTTAAACATAGGATGTCTGAGGTAGTTCTGGGAGTTTTGCATTTGGCCTCTTATCAAATTGGACTCAGGTGTATGAATGACACCTTTTCCAATAATGAAGAGGCCACTAACAGTCCGTGGTATGAATTGACAATGGAGATATGCAAAACATCATCACAGTATTTCCTTACTTCCATGCTTATAAGAAGCAAGGATCTGGGTGAAAGTGTTTTCAACACCTTAACAAAGTTTTGTGGAGTCAAAAGATATAATGATGTTGGCTGGTTCCTGCTAGATACTCTGCATACAGTTACAAAGAAAGAGATGAGCTAAAGCCTTAAAATTTGAAATGTAAAGGCTGTATCAATGATGTGAAAGTTTCTATATGGGCTCTGAAAGAAAATCTTGTCTCCTGTAGCCACAGGCTTGAGATAGCTGAGAACCAAACTCAAACTCTCATTGTATGAGTAGCAGAGTTACAAAGAAATTAAAATCTCAACCCTGCAGTGTTTCTGAAGTTAAAGTGAAGGCATTGATTGGAAATGAGTGGGACCCAGAACATTGGGATAAAGACATATAGGATGATCATAATATTGATGGGGATATTGGAACCCTAAATTCTGCTGAGACTTTACCAGATAATTCTGCAATGGCCTGCCCTGTGAAGACCACACCTTGTCAACTTTGTATCACCCATCCTCCAGCATGTCCCAGAGAGTCTGGGCCTCCTTTCAGACTTGAGGTGGGTACCAGCCAAAGTCCAGCATGCTCTACCCTGGCCTGAGGAATCTGATTTCCAACTCCTATCTGAAGAGTTTAATCCTGTTTTACTAGATGAAAATGCAAACTAATTCCCTGAGGTCTGTAGCTTGACCCATCCCCACCACCCCTCTTCTCTTTGAGGTCTATTACAAGACTAAAATCACAACAAGCTCCCAAAGGTGAAATACAAATTGTGAACCATGAGAAAGTATGTTATACTCTAAAAGAACTGCATAAGTATTCCAACTTATACAGAAATCAGGGGAATATATGTGGGAATGGATACTAAGGATAATGTTGGAAGGAATATAAATTTGGACCAGGCTGAATTTATTGATATTGGCCCACTAAACAGAAATTCTGTATTGAGTGCTGTAGTTCAGTGGGGTGAGAAAGGGCTCTAACAGTTTGTTCAGGTGGCTGACTGAAACATGGACCAAAAGATGGCCTAGCATATCTGAGATTGAGATGCCCGATTTGCCCTGGTATACAGTAGAAGAGAGAATTCAAAGGCTAAGAGACATTGGAATGCTAGAATAGACTTACCATTTAAGACCTGCCCACCCATCCCTGGAATGTCCAAATGACACACCTTTAACCAGGACTGTGAGGAATAAGTTTGTAAGACTAACTCCAACTTACCTGAAGAGCTCTGTGATTGCTTTTCTCTGTAGTCAAAAATACTACTGTAAGGATAGCTGTAATGGAATTTGAATCCTTGAACATTATGGAAATGATCAGGTCTGGGGCCAGTAAAGGTCAAGTATCAGCAATCACCAAAGACAAAGTGGGCCTGGCTACCCCAATGAAAGGCAGATTCAAAGCCACACTCAAAATAGTCTGAGTTGCACAGAGTTATGGTGTTGGCTAATAGATCATGGGGTATCTACAAGTGAAAGAGAGATGGGCAGTCTAGTAAATTTCTTCTGGATCTGTATAAGCAGAAGAGTTCTAGGTCAAGTGAATAAAACACTAACTCAAATTACAGATGCAGAAAATCACTGCCCCTTAATCATTTCCCAGTCTTGAGACAGTTTACAGATCCAGAGTCCCTTGAATGAGAAGAAGGCCAGGTCCCTTTGGGGAAGAATCCAGTTAAACTACCAAAAATCTATACTGTTAATTTTCCTCCCACCTTTTCCCAAGAAGACCTACGGCCTTTTACCAGAGTAACTGTGCATTGGAGAAAGGGAAATGATCAGACATTTCAGAGATTATTAGACACTGGCTCAGAAGTGACATTAATTCCAGGAGACCCAAAACATCACTGTGGCCCACCAGTCAGAGTAGGGGCTTATGAAGGTCAGGTGATTGATGGAGTTTTAGCTCAGGTCCATCTCACAGTGGTTACAGTGGGTCCCCAGACCCAATCTGTGGTTATTTCCCCAGTTACAGAATGGATAATTGGAATAGACCTACTCAGTAACAGGCAGAATTCCCCCATTGGATCCCTGACTTGTGGAGTGAGGGCTATTATGGGTGGAAAGGCCAAGTGGAAGCCACTAGAACTGCCTCTGCCTAGCAAAATCGTAAATCAAAAGAAATACAAGATTACTGGAGGGATTGCAGAGATTAGTGCCACCATCAAGGATCTGAGGATGCAGGGGTGATGATTCCCACCACATCCCCAGTAAACATGGAGGTAGGGATGGAGTCTATGCATGGGCTCATCAACATGGACTTCCCCTCACCAAGGCTGACTTGGCTACAGCCACTACTGAGTGCCTAATCTGCCACCAGCAGAGACCCATACTCAGCCCCTGATATGACACCATTCCCCAAGGTGATCAGCCTGCTAGCCACAGAGAGGCTGGTCCTCCTTTAACACTTGAGGTGGGCACCAGCTAAAGTCCAACATTGGACCACTTCCAAAATTGACTACATTGGACCACTTAAAAATGGAATTAGCACCTATTCTGGATATGGGTGTGCATTTCCTGCACAACTTCTTTCAAAACTTCCATCCATGGATTTACCAATGTCTTCTCTACCATCATGGCATTCCACACAGCCTTGCTTCTGATCAAGGACCCCATTTCACAGCAGATGATGTATGGGAATGGGCACATGCCCATAGAATTCACTAGTCTTACCATGTTCCCTATCACCCTGAAACAGTTGGATTGATAGAATAGTGGAATGGCCTTTTGAAGACTCAATTACAATGCCAACTATGTGGCAATAAACTGCATGGCTGGGGCAATGCTCTCTAGAAGGCTGTATATGCTCTAAATCAGTGTCCATTCTAAGGTGCTACTTCTCCCATAACCAGGATTCATGGGTCCAGGATCAAGGGGTGGAAATTTGGAGTTGCTTAACTCATTATTACCCCTAGTGATCCACTAGGAAAATTTTTGTTTTTGTCCCTGCAACCCTAAGCTCTGCTGATCTACAGGTTTTTGTCCCAAAAGGTGGAGTGCTGCCAACAGAGAACACAACAATGATTCCATTGATCTGAAATTTAAGACTGCCACCTGGCCACTTTGGGCTCCTCTTACCTCTGAATAAACAGGCCAAGAAGGGGTGATTGATCCTGACTATCAAGGAGAAATAGGACTGCAACTACATAATCAGGGTAAAGAATAGTTTGCTTAGAATACATGAGATCCTGTAGGGTGACTCCTGGTACTGCCATGCCCTGTGATTAAAGTCAATGGAAAATTGCAACAACTCAATCCAAACAAGGCTAACAATGACCCAGAATCTTCAGGAATGAAAGTTTGGGTCACCCACCAGGCAAATATCGATGGCCAGCTTAAGTGCTTGTTGATGGTAAAGGGAAAATGTAATGGGTAGTGAAGAATGTAGTGATAAATATGAACTTTGTCCATGTGACCAGTTACAGAAACAAGGACTGTAATAGTCATGAATCTTTTTTCCTTGTTTTGGTATTAGTATGATTTTTTATGTATATAAAATGAATTTTTTTCTTTCCCAACCTTTTCCCTTATCATATGACAAGTTGTAGCAGCTTCATGCCATAATACTTAAGGATGTCAAGTTTAAGAGTGAATATTATCCAAAGACTTGCACCCAATTATGTAGGGAATTAATGTGTTTCTGGTTGCATGCAGGAGAGTTGGGCATTGTTAGGCAAAAATATATACACACATATGCATTTCTGTTATTATTTTTCTTAGAGTCTAAATATGGTTTAAGTAATGTGTATGGTCGCTGAGTTGACAAGGGGTGGACTGTGATGGTTAGGCTAATGTGTCAACTCAGCCAGGTAATTGTGCCCAGGTGTTTGGTCAAGGAAGCACTGGGCTAATTGTAATACAAGGACATTTATGGAATTTAGTCACCAGTTAGTTTACTACATAGATATCTGACTACCTCTTCATCTATCTGGGAGTTTGTCATCAGGAATGAGTGATGCTTTATCCAATCAGTTGAATGCCTTAAAAGGAGAAGTGATTTCAGCATTCAGAGAGAATTTCCCAGCTTATCTTTGGACAGTCAATGTCTCCTGGAATCTCTTCAAGGACCTTCATTGGACTTTCATTGGAGCTCCTGGTTTGCAGCCTGCCCGCAGAATCTGGACTTTTGCATCCCCAGGGTCATGTGAGAGACTCTTATAAAATCTCATACTATTTACAGATATCAACTGTTGATTCTCTTTCCCTAGAGAACCCTGACTAATACAGCCCTCAAAATTATTTTTAATAAATAGAAAATCAGGACCATCTAGAGAATTGAAAAAAAAAAATGTAGGTGCCTCTCTGTTGTCAATCAATGTCATTCTGGGCCCTATGTGTGTGTGTGTGCAGGTGTGTGTTTACTAATTCATCTACATAATTAATACATTAGAATTTTGAATTCAAAATCTTCAATGCTCTTGATCTTATGCTTTTTATGTATAAAAAGTAAATGAAGCTTTTTCATAATATACTTAAATCTGCATTTGCTGTTCCACACATAAAAGGATATTTCAGAAAATTTGCAGAATATTTATGTAATAGAATGTAAAATATCAAGTTAAAATATGCTATGAAATCCCTTGTACTAAAATAAAGTACTAAATACTTTAGTTCTTGCCTCTTTTCTAGGTGATTGGAATCACCCATCGACACCTGACTTCTACATAAGTAGAATTCTATGTAAGAATTACAACCCCATACTTAATATAATGTAAAACAACAAAGACTATAAAAAAAAGTAAAATTAATGTTTGTAGTGGTAAATAAGAGTGCTCTAAATCAAGTGGATGCTTTCAATTTCCTATGGAAGAAGACAGCACAGTTCAAATTAGGATAATGACAATAGGGTCCAAAAAAGTGGTCTTGAAACTTTTTCAATAGAGAGCAAGAAACCCTTAACTATCCAGTTGCCTATATTTTGATATAACCCATAAATATAATCAATAATACTTTTACATTTATTTTGCTAGTTATGTAAACAAGGAGCAATTTGAGATTACTATTTATTTCCTAGTCTCTTAATGCTAGTCTCTTTTGTTCATTGTCACTTTATCTTGCCTTAATAAATTGAAAATTATGCATATACAACAAGAATCCTGTTTTGATTGATTTCATTATGGGGTCAAGGGGTATTTGTAGAATATTTATTTCTTCTTGTGTCGGTGTATGTAGTCTGTGTGTGTGTCTAGGAATTTGTCCATTTCATTTATGTTATCTAATTATTTAGCGTACATTTGTTGATAGTATGCTCTTATATTCATGGTTATTTCTGTGGCATTGATTGTATTGCCCCCTTTTCCATTTCTTTGTTATTTATTTATTTTATTTTTAAAGAAGCTTTAGATTATGTAAATGTTACATAAAAATTTAGAGAATTTCTATATGCCAAACCCCCTCCCTGTTAGAGCTTCCCCCTTAAGAGGTTTGCAATGATTGATAGGTCATAGGTCAATGAATCAATGCCCATGTGGCATAGGTTGAGGAAAGGCAGACTCCAGCCATAATCCACCTAATGGATTGAGCAAGCCATAGCCTATAGGCAGCTCATCCCCTCCCAAGAATATGGAGAAGATAAGGGCCATCACTCCCTCCAGACCCAAGCACCCACCAACCCTTCCCACATTCCAAGACATCCTGGCCCTTTCCCCCTTGGCCATTTGGTCACAGGCTGTACTCATTTCCCCACCTATTGATGTACTGTATAAAGCCATATCCACCACCTTCCATGGGTGGCCTGAAGTCAATTCTTCAGACGGCCTCCATTGGGAGAGCTTCCCAATAAACTTCCTGCTTGCAATCATCAGTCTCTGCATTCCAGTGAGGGCCGTTTTTCTCTAACACTTCCCCTCACACACTTTCACACATTAACAACATCTTTCTTTAGTGTGATACATTGGCTACAATTGATGAACATATATGGAAGCATTGCTATTAACTCTGGACTATAGTTTGCATTATAGTTTATACTTTGTCCTGCACAAGTTTGTAGGTTATGACAAAATGTATAATGGCCTGTATCAATCATTGAATTGTCATATAGGATAATTCCAATGTCCAAAAAATGTCCCCATGTTACACCTATTCTTCCCTCTCCCTCTTTTCAGAATCTCTGGTAGCCAGTGCCTCCATATCAATGATTAAAGTTCTTCCAATTTTAGAAAAATAATTTCTATAATAGAATAATACTACGTTTACTTTAGTCTATTGTTCATTCCCCAATCTTGAGGATTTTGGGATGGTGATGCCTACTCTGTTTCTAACTGAAAGGGAGCTTAGAGTTCATGGGGCAGATGAATTGAGCTATCTTGTTTGCAGTTGCAGAAACTCTCCATTCCTTGGGATGTGTGTTGTCCATTATCATCTTTTTAGTTGTCCTGAGTGAGTCCAATGAACTGGAGAGTAGGTGTTGCAACTCTGCTGACATTTAGGGCTCAACAGGCACAAGAACAGAACAAGATTTAAGTCTTTGGGACATATATTTAACAAGTATAGTGCTAATTATACGTTCAAATAAAAGGTGCAGTAAAGCCATAAGTAGGGAAACTATAAATGAAATAATTAAAAATTTTTGATACTGTGTCTTTCATCACAGTAAGATCTGTTGTCTTGTATGTTTAGTAGTGACAATTTCACTCATATATTCCTCCAGTGTCTAATTTTTTTTTCATTTTATCTTCAATGAAGCTTTATATTGCAGAAAAGTCACATAGAAAATATAGGGTATTATCATATACCCAACGCCCTCCCCTTTTCCCACTCTCCCCTTTTAATAGCATTTTACATGCAAATGGTACATTTGTTGCAATTCATATACAAATACTGAAGCATTGCTATTAACCATGGTCAATTTTTTACATTATAGTTTACATTTTGCACCATACACTTTTCTAGGTTTTGATGAAATTTAAAATGGCCTGTATCTGTTATTGTAAGATAATGCAGATAAATTCCAATGCCCTATGTTCCATCTATTCTATTCTTCTCTTTTCCTCCTCTCAGAACCTATGGTAACCACTAAGTTTCAATTTTTGAAGAAAAAGATTCATAGTTAATTGCAATAATATTGAGGGCTTGACATATTTGTCTTTTTCCTTTTATTAGGCATTGCTTATGTTCTCAAGGTAGTCTTGACCCTCTAATTGAGAACATAATAGGACTACCTAGGATGGGAGTTCAATATTTTCTTGTTTATTGTGTGGGTCTCCACCCACTGAGATAACACACTATGAGAAGATGAACACTTACATACTCCATACGGGCATGACCCAGGTGAACTCTATCCTGCATATCCCTCCACAACCAATGTCCTACACCAATAATCCTCCCATGCCATATTTGCCAAAAGATCATTGCCACCATTGTAGTTTTAACCACAGACCTGCACATCCCCAGAATTCACCTGCTCCTTCCTCCAGCCCTCCCACCAGTTCCATGGATAGTCCAATCCAAGACCCCACCCAACTCCCCCTCACAGACCAGCACCATAGAATCCCTCTCACATCACTGTGTCACTCACATGCCCAACTACTGCCCAACCACACTCTTTTCAAATATATTGCCTATATGGACACCAGCTCACCACCCTATACTCCCTATTGCCTCCTGTTTACCTAGCTTCCAGACTCTATCTCTGTGAACTGCTCAATTTGCTTAGGTCATATCAGTGAGATCATGTAATATTTATCCTTCAGTGACTGGCATACTTCACTCAACATAAGGTCTTACAGATACATCTATATTATCCTGTGTGTTAATACTGAATTCTTTTTTAAAGCTGGATAATATTCCATTGTATGTATATACCAAAATTTGCTTATCCATCATCTTGATAAACAGTTGGGTTGCTTCCAGCTTTTGACAATAGTGAATAATGCTGATATGAACATTGGTGTGCATATATCTGTTCATGTCCCTGCTTTCAATTCTTCTGGGTATATACTCAGCAGTGGGATTGTTTTATCTTATAGCTGTTCTATAGTTAACTTGCTGAGGAAAATCCAAACTGTCCTCCACACCTGCTGCACATTCTACATTCCCACCAGTAGTGGATAAGTGTTCCCTTTCTTCCAAGTCCTCTCCAATACTTGTAGTTCTGTTTATTTAATGAATGCCAATCAAATAGGTTTAAGATATGTCATTGTGGTTTTGATTTGAGTTTCCTTAATAGCTAGTGATGTGAACATCTTTTACTGTGCTTTTTAGCCATTTGTATTTCTTCTTTGGAGAGGTGTCTATGCCCATTATTTAAATGGGTTGTTTGTCTTTTTATATTTGAGATGTAGGATGTCTTTATATATGCTGGATATTAGGCCCGTATTGGATAGATGGTTACCAAATATTTTCTCCCATTGAGTAGTCTGCATTTTTACTTTCTTGACAACTCCGTTGGAGCACAAAAGATTTTAATTTTAAGGAGGTCTCATTTACCTATTTTTTCTATCATTTATCTATTTTTTCTATCATTGCTCATGCTTTGAGTGTAAAGTATATAAAATCATTTCCTACTATAAGATCTAAAGGCTTCCCTACATTAGCTTTATGATCTTGCCTCTTATATTTAAATCTTTTTTTTTTTTTTTAAAGATTTTATTTATTTATTCATATATCCCCCCCTTGCTGCTTGTGCTCGCTGGGTCAGCTAACCACACCATGCGGGCGGGCTTGCCTTCACCAGGAGGCCCCGGGAACCGAACCCGGGGCCTCCCATATGGTAAACGGGAGCCCTACTGATTGAGCCACAGCCGCTTCCCTATATTTAAATCTTTAATCTACCTTGGATTAATTTTTATATAGGGGGTGAGATTGTGATCCCCTCTCATTCTTTTGGTTATGGATATCCACCTTTCCAAGCACCATTTGAAGAAGAGGCCATTCTGTAACAGTTGAGTGGGCTTGGTTGGTTGTTGAATATCACTTGACCATCTATGCATGGATCTATATCAGATCTCTCAATTAAGTTCCATTGGTCAGTATGTCTATCCTTGTGCCAATACCATGCAATTTTGGCCATTATACCTTTGTAGTGTGTTTTAAATTCTGGTAGTGTGATTCCTCCAATTTTGTTTTTTATTAAATATGTCTTTGGTTATTTGGGGGACCCTTGTCCTTCCAAATAAATTTCATTGTTACCTTTTCCAATTCAGTGGAAAATGTTGTAAATTTTATTGGGATTGTGTTAAATATGTAAATCAATTTGGGTAAGACAGGCATCTTAATGATGTTTAGTCTTCCAGTTTATGAACATGGAATATTCTCCCATTTATTTAGGTCTTCTTTGATTTTCTTTAACAATGCTGTGTAAAGTTCTATGTAAAAGTTCTTTACATCTTTAGCAAGTTTATTCCTATGTATTTGATTCTTTTAGTTGTTATTGTAAATGGAACCTTTTTTCATGATTTCCTCCTCAGACTGCTTATTATTGGTGTACAGAAATGCTACAGATATTTCCATGTTGATCTTATATCCTGCCAATTTACTGAACTTACATATCAGCTCCAGAAGCTTTGATGTATGTTTCTCAGGGCTTTATATGTATAGGATCATGTCATCTACAAATAGTGAATTTTTTTATTTCTTCCTTTCCAATTTTGATGTCTTTTATATTTTTTCTTCCCTAAGTGCTCAAACAGGTACATCTAACACAATGTAAAAATGAGTGGTGACAGTGGGTATCCTTCTCTTGTTCCAAATCTTAGAGGGAAAGCCTTTAGCATTTCACCATTGTATATGATGTTAGGTGTGAGTTTTTCATATATACCCTTTATCATGTTGAGGAACTTTCTTTCTATGCCTATCTTTTGAAGTGTTTTTTATCAAGAAAGTGTGTAGTATTTTGTCAAATGCTTTTTCTGTATCAATTATTTTTCATAAATTCAATCTTTCTGAAATTGTTGAGAGTTGTTCTGTGGCCTAGCATGTGGTGTATCCTAGAGAATGATCTATGTGCATTCGAGAAGAATGTGTATCCTGCTGTATTTAGGTGTAATGTTCTTTACATGTCCATTCGGTCTAGATCCTCTAACATATTATTAAGGTCTTTGTTTCTTTGTTGACCCTCTGTCAAAATGTTCTGTCTAATGGCCATAATGGTGTATTAAAACCCCCCACTCTAATTGTAGATGCATTTATTTCTCCACTTAGTTTTTTCAATTTTTACCTCATGTAAAAATTGAGGTGCCCTAGTTAGGTGCATATCTGTTTATGATTTTTCTTTTGTCTTGATAGAGTATGCCTTTTATTAATACATCACATCTTTCTTTGTCTCTTACAATAGTTCTGTATTTAAAGTCTATTTTGTCCAATATTATTATAGCTACTCCCACTCTTTTTGGTTATTGTTTGCATATAAAATCTTTTTCCAACCAATCACTTATAACCTTCCTGTGTCCCTGGATATAAAGTGAGTTTCTTATAGACAGCATATAGATGGGTCATATTTCCTTATCCAGTCTAACAATCTGTGTCTCTTGATTGGAAAGTTTAGCCCAAAACATCCAATGTTATTTCTGTCAAGGCATTACTTACATTAGCCATATTTTCTTTAAGTTTGTAAATGTCATATATTATTTTTATTTCTCTTTTTATCATTTTTAGTTATTTTTCCCAATAATCTTCTTTCCTACACTCTTCTCCAACCCTCTCTCTTCTTTTTTCCTTTTAAACTGCAGAAGTCTCATTAGTATTTCTAAGTGGCAGGTTTCTTTTTAATAATCTCTCTCCTATTTTCTGTTTATCTGTTCATATTTGCAACTCTCCTTCATTATTGAATACCTTCTCTGCTGGATGCATAATTCTTGGGTGACAGTATGAAATAATAAGGTATGGAGACTTACTATGTCATACCAAAAGTTTCTTCCCTCCATGGTTCCAGATGAGAAATCAGTGCTTAATCTTATTGAGCTTCCCTTGTACGTGGTAGATCTTTTTTCTCTTGCTGCTTTCAGTTTTCTCTCTTTGTCCAAAACATTGGATAATTTGCTAAGGGTATGGCTTCTGGTAGGCCTGTTAAGATTTATACTGTTTGGGGTGTTCTGCAATGCCTTGACATGTACATCCATGTCCCTCAAAAGAGTTGGGAAATTTTAGGCCATTATTTCCTCCAACATTCCCCATTCCCTTTCCTTTCTATTCTCCCTCTGCAATGCCTATAATGCATATGTTTGTGTGTTTCATGTTGTCATTCAAATCCCTGAGTCCTTGCTTGATTTTCTCTAACTTCTTATCTATCTGTTCTATTGTCTGCCTGATTTCAGTTTTACTGTGTTCAACATCACCACTTCTTTCCTTTGCCTATCAAATATGCTGTTATGTGCTTCCAGAATATTTTTTTTATTTCTTGTATTGTGTCATTCTTCACCATCAAATCCATTATCTTTTTATGTATGTTAGAATTTCTTCAGTATGTTCCACTAATGTCTTATTAATATCCTTGGTCTCTTCCTTAACTTTATTAAGTTGATTCTTGATATTTGTTCTGACATCCTTCATTAGTTGGTCCATGTTTTGCATCTCCTCCTGTTTTTCGGTTTGTTCATTAGACGAGAATGCCTTCCTGTTTCTTAATATGTATGACTTGTAACATTTTATTGGTGTCTAAGCATCAGTTTGTAATGATGGGCTTATTTAGTTAGTTAGCTTCTCTTTCTACTCTAGGGTTTTATTGTGTGTGTGTGGTAAAGTTCCTTTTTGACTCTTGGTTCCTCTTATTCTATATTCTTGTAGTTGTCTGTGTTACCTTGAAGAAAATATTAAGACAAAAGAAAAGAAAAGAGAAGAGAAAAGGAATAATAATAATATTATTTTAAAAAATATTAGAGGAGCCATACAATAGCCAGGAAAATAAATAAGCAATATGAGTGAAAAATCATAAAAAAAATACAAAGAATAAAAATAAAAAATGTGGAATAGAAAAAAATGAAATGAGAAAAATAGAAACAAATAAAATAAATTAAAATTCCAGAAAGATGAGAAGAAAAGAAAAAATAAATAGAAAAATAAAATAATGAAGACCAAAGAAGAGATGAAATGAAAGAAAAGCAACAGAAAACAAAAGATGGAACAATTAAGGAAAGAAAAGAAACAAAGTAAGCAGAAAAATAAGTAAAAGTAAAAAAGGAAACAAAGAAAGAGATAAGACAAAGAACAGAAATCTAAACAAACAAACAAACAAGCAAACAAAATAACCCAGGAAAAACAAGCTTCTCTCTTAGGCACTTAGTGACTTCTTCAGGATGTAGGGGCTCATCAATCAATCACCCTGCAGCCTGCCCTCCACCACTGAGGTACCCAGTTTTAACAAATAAAATAATTAAGGAATGATAAAAAATAAAAAATAACAGATAAAAAAAACCCTAATAAAAAAAATTCTCAGTAAACTTCTGAAATCTTATCTAGCTCTTCCTACCCCTTTCCCGCAGAAGAGTTGGACTTCTAACATTTTGCCCAGAACTGGGCTGGTTCAGTTCCTGTGTCCATTCCCTCACTGACCTAGTTCCTCCCTCTTTCCCTCGGAGCAGTTGGGTGTGACAGCCTGCTGGATCAAATACCCCATTCCTTCTCCCTGGGGCTGCTTCAGTGCTGGCTGGGGACTTTTTTGAGATTCAAAGCGAGCTCAGCTTGCCAAACTCACTGAAAAGAAACCATTCTCCACCCTCCTTCATACCCCTCTTCCCCCCAGGGAATGATCTTTCCCGCTCAGTTGGCTCCATTGAAATAGGGATTTTACTGAGGTTATTTGTCTTGAGGGTGGGGTGTATTTGCCATTCCCAGCCACAGGGGAGAGTAACTCATGGCTTTCCTTTGGCATCTTTGCCTCTCTGTCCCTGTCCTTCCTGGAATATGTGTAGCACTTTTCTTTTCTGCAGATCCCCAAAACAGCTCCCTCACGTATCTTTTTGCCCTTTCATTTTTCTTTTCTTTTCTTTTCTTTTTTTCTTTTTTTTCTTTTTTTTTTTTTTTTTGGTGAGATAATTGAGCTCTGTCTACCTGCTTCAACTTCCCAGAAATCCCTCACCTCTTTCAATTCTGATTTTACTTATTTTCTTTCTCTGTCTGTCTCTGTCTCTGTCTCTGCCTCTCTCTCTCTCTCTCTCTCATTCTTTATTTCATTTATCCCTGCTCTAGTTCTTGTTACTTCTGTCTTTGTGCTCACTTTGAATTTAGTTTGCTCTTCTTTTCCTATAACCTCCAATTGTGATGTTAGGATGTGTTAAGATTTGAGATCTTTTATCTTTTATAACATGACATTTAGAGTTATAAATATCCTTTTCAGCTCTGCTTTGCCGGATCCCATAAATTTTGATATGTTATGTTTTCTTTTTTCTTCACCTCAAGACATTTCCTAATTTCCCCTATTTTTTTTCTTCTTTGACCCATTATGTTTGAGTGTACTGTTGTGTTTTCACATCTTCATAAGTTTTTCAGTTCTTCCTATGTATTTGTATTCTAGTTTCATTCCACTGTGGCCAGAGAAAATATTATGTATTATTTTATTTATTTATTTTAATTTATAAAAACTTGTTTTATGACCTAACAAATGATCTATCCTGGAGACTGATGCAGTACACTAGAGAAGAATGTCCATTCTAATGCTGCTGCGTAATGATTTATAGTATAATTCATGACTTCTATTCTTTATTGATCTTCCTTGATGTACTTTTCCTTATTGAATGTGGTATGTTGAGATGTCCTGCAAAATGCCAAGTATGGAAATTTGAATGGTACATAAACTGTCACATAAAATTTTAATTCAGTCATAGTGTATCGCTCTAATAAACATCTTGATTGATTCTGTTCTGTAAGTCCCTTGAATACCTAAGAAAACTGGGAAATTTTTATAGATTGGCCCATAAAATGTTACATGATCTATGATCTATGGCTGTGTAGGGTTCACCTATTTCAGATATTCTATATTTAATTTATTTTAATGATAAAAACTTAGCATATTTTGTCCTTTAATATTTATTCAAATCTTAGATAAATATTAATATGTTCTTTGTATAGGTGACTAGATTATAGTAAATCATTTTACACAGTTGCTGAAAGATCCAGAATTCTGCTGTTATATTTCAATGCTCTGTCGACTGATATATTATTTTATCTGTTTGAAATGTGGGAAGAAAATTTATTTTACCTGTTCCCTTTGTTTTTACTGTGATTAAATATGAAAAGAGCTGATGGAATCCTTTAGTAAATTAAAAAGATTACCTGATGTTATTGGAAATTACATGAAATCAACCAATGTTTTAACACTTCCGTCCCCCTTTACATTTTGCAAAGAATGGCATCAACACTTGACCCACTATCTTGTCACTGTGTTGTGTTTCACTGCTGGGAAATTATGCATGTCCAAGAAAATTATATGCAGACACAATTCAATTTTCCTTTGAGTCACAATATCACTCACCCTTGTCATAGTAATATTAACTCTGGCTGTTTTCAAGATTTTCTCTTTGTCTTTGGTTTTCCTCAGTTTAAATATAATATACCTAGGGGTTTTTTATAATATGTATATATGCATACATATGTTTTAATATTTATCATGCTGGGTGTTCTCTGAGCTTCCAAGATAAGTGGTTTGGTATCTGTAAATAATTATGTGAAATTTTCAGGCATTAATATTTCAAATATTCCTTCTCTACCTTTCTTTTTCCTGGTATTTCTATTAAAGTGTTTTGTTTATGATTTTCTTTAGATTCTTTCTTAGAATCGCCCCATCTATCTGCTTCTCCCCATCTTTCTGCTTATGTTAACCATCTGTTTTTGAATGTTGTGCACTTTTTCCATTAGAGTTATTAGCATATTATTCATAGTTACTTCAAATTATCATCTGATAAATCCAACAACTCTGCCATATCTATGTTTAGTTCTGATGCTTACTCTAATCTTTACACCGTGTTTTGCCTTTAGTTTGCTTTGTGATCTGCTGTTGAAGAACAGATATGATGTATCAAGTAAAAGAATTCGAGTTAAATAGATCATTAACTTGAGATATAATATTTATTTGTCTAGGAGTTAGGCTGTGTTTTCTGTTTCCTGTAGAGATAAGTTCCACTTGTTAAAATTTCCTCTGGTCTCCTTGTTAGTATCTCTTGTATTGTCTTCATATTTCCTTAGAGATGCCTTCTAAAATTCAGTCTGATTATTGCAATTATTTTGGATGTAACACATTCGTGTTATACAGGAACCTTATTGATGTTTTGGTATTTGGTATAATCACATAGTTTTTTCTCACTTAATCATTATTAGAGCATTTTCATTATTTCAATAATAATAATAAACAAAAACCAGACATACAAACAAGCACAAAAATTCCTCAATGTTCAAGCTCTGTATGCTTCCCCCACTCTGCATAGCTGGTGTTTCTGGCTATTCAAGCCAAAGTGTATAATCAATGGCCTTTAGTATAATCATAATGTTATACATTCATCTCAAAGAGTTTAGAAAAATTTCATTACTTCAAAAAGAAAAACTCCACACCCCTTAGCATTCCTTCCTCAGATCTATAAAACCCCTAATCTCAATTCATCTTTATAAATTGATTTGTGTTTATATTTCATATAAATGGAATCATTTAATATGTAATATTCTGTGTCTGGTCTCCTTCACTTAGAATAATGTATTTTTTTGTCCGATATTAACATTTTGTTGTATTAACTTACATTTGTTCAGCTTCACAGATAAACAGTCTTATATATGTAATTCTACCCATATTCATATTTCACATATTATATTTATATTTCACATAATATATTTCATTCATAGTAGGGCAATCATACAGTATTTATCCTTTTGTATCTGGCTTGCTTCACTCAACATAATGTACTCCAGGTCCTTCCATGTTGTCATATGTTTCAGGAATTTGTTTCTTCTTACTGCTGCATAGTGAAAGTTTTTCTTCTTCCTTTCGGATTTAGGTGCCTTTTATTTATTTATCTAGCCTAATTGCTCTAGCTACAAATTTTAGGATGATATTGAATAATAATGGTGACATTGGGTATTCTTGTCTTCTTCCTGATCTCAGCAGGAAAGATCTCAGTCTTTCACCATTGAGTACAACACTAGCTATAGGTTTTTCTTATAAGCTTTACTATAATGAGAAAGTGTCCGTCTATTCCTATATTTTGGAGAGTTTTTATCAAGAAAGGGTACTGTATTTTGTCAAATGCTTTTTCTGCAGCAACAGAAAGGAACATGTCATTTTTCTTCTTCAGTTTATCAATGTGGTTTATTATCCTAATTCGTTGCCTTGTGTTGTGTCACCCTTACACTTGCATACCTGAGGTAAAACCCACTTGATCATGGTATATAATTCTTTTAATGTGCCTTTGGATTCTGTTTGCAAGTATTTTGTTGAGGATTTTTGAATCTATATTCATTAGAGCTATTGGTCTGTAATTTTCTTTTTTCAAAGTGTCTTTATTTGGTTTTGGTATTAGGGTGATGTTGGCTTCATAGAATGACTATGGTAGCATTCTTTCTTGTTCAAATTTTGGAAGAGTTTGACCAAGATCACTATTAGTTCATCCTGGAATGATTGGTAGAATTCACTCTTGAAGCTATCTGGCCCTGGGCTTTTCATCTTTTGGAGATTTTTGTGACTGTTTCAATCTCTTCATTTGTGATTGGTTAGCTGAGTTAGCTCTGGGAATTTGTCCATCTCATCTACATTTTCTAGTTTCTTGGCATACAGTTGTTCATAGTATCCTCTTATGTTCTCTCTTATTTCTACAGGGTCAGTGTTAATGCCCCCCCTCTCATTTCTGAATTTATTTAATTGCACCTTCTGTATTTTTCTCTTTGTCAGTCTGGCTAAGGTTTTGGCAATTTTGTTGATCTCAAAGAACCCAGTTTTTGTTTCATTGATTATCTCTATTGTTTTATTTTATTCTTGATTTCATTTATTTCTGCTCTTATTTTTTCTATTTGTTTCCTTTAGTTTGGTTTCAGATTAGTTTGCTGCTTTTTTTCTAGTATTTCCAGGTGTGCAATTAGATCATCAATTTTAGTTCTTTCTTCTTTTTCAATGTAAGTAAGCATTACAAAATTTCCTCTGAGCTCTGTTTTTGTGAATTGTTTACTTTCTTCATCCATTTTGACATTTGGCTTTCTCTTGTCCTACCGTATTATAGTCTATGTTTTTACCATTTCTAATAATTTCATTTCTACATCCTTCTCCAAGTCTCTCACTCTTGTTTGTTTCCTTTCAGGCTCCTGCACTTCATTTAGTCTCTTTTGTAATTCTGGTCTTTTGGTAACATATTCTATAAGTTTTTGGTTGTGAAGACTTTGAACTCCCTTCATTTTTTAAGGAAGCTTTGCCAGATACAGAATTTTTGCCTGGCAGTTTTTCTCTTTCAATAACTTAAATACATAATATCAGTTTCTTCTCTCCTCCATGGTTTCTGATGAGAGGCCAATACTTAATCTAATAGAGATTTACTTGCATTTGATGCTTTGCTCTTTATCTTGCTGCTTTCAAAATCTTCTCTTTATCTCTAATATTTGTCATTCTGAATAGCAGGTGACTTGAGGTAGGTCTATCTATATTCTGTTTTGGGTGCACTGTCCTTCTTGGATATTGATATTTATGTCTTTCATAGGGATTAGTAAGTTTTCAGTCATTATTTCCTCCAATATTCTTTCTGCCCTGTGGCAGTTTGGTATTATTTATGAATTTCAAAAATAGATATTGAATTGTGTTTGTAAACTGGTCTGTTCCTCTGGGTGTATCAGATTTTATTAGATTCAGAGATTTCACTTTTACTTTATTAAATCAAGATTATGGCTTTTATTTGATCATGTCATTAGGGTGATTTGGTTTGAGTCTCTGAACCACTATTGTGGGCTATATAAATGGATGCTCAGTCATAGATAAGAAAGAAAATACATGGAGAAGGAGAACACAGAAGCAGATATGCAGGAAGAGAGAGTGCTCCATAGTCATGGCCTCAGAAGAGAAAGGAGCAAAATATTCTACAGCCAACCTTGTGGAGAGAACAGAGCAGCAGAGCCTGGAAAGAAATGACCCCTGGGGGGACTAACGAGCCTTATGCCAGCCTACAGCTGAGATCAGAAGTTGGAACTGGGGAGCCTTAGGAGGAAAAGAAAGCCTGAACCCTCACAAAATCTGGCAGCACTCTTGCTCCAACATGTGGCAATGGATTTTGGTGAGGGAAGTAAATTACTCTTTATGGCCTTGTGACTGTAAGCTTCTACCCTGTAAATACCCTTTATATAGGCCAACAGATTTCTGGTGTTTTGCATGAACAACCCTTTGGCTGACAAATACATGCCCCTTTTCCTTTTTCTTCTCCTTCTGGGACATTGATTATGTGTATGTTTTTGTGTTTTGCATTGTCATTCAATTTCCTGAGACCTTGTTCCATTTTTTTCCATTCTTTTCTCTTTCTGTTCTCCTGTCTTTTCCAGTTCAGATGTTCTGTCTTCGAAATCACTAATTCTGTCTTCAAGCAATTTAAGTCTACTCTTATGTGTCTAATGTATTTTTAATCTCATCCATCATGTCTTTTATTCCCATAAGGTCAGTTACTTTTCTTTGTAGACTTTCAAATTGTTCTTAATGCTCACCCAGTGTCTTCTTAATATCCTTTATTTATTTGTCATATTTTCTTTAAATTCTCTGTGTTGTCGACGGGCAGGATGAGGGGGGAGCGCCGGGAGGTAGTTGGCGTTCCCGGGGGCCTTGACGGTGAGGTGGGTATATGGTGGGAAGAACCACAGCGGAGACGAGGTAAGCATGCAGGTTCTTTATTGAGGAAGTGCACAGCCTTTTATAAGTAGGGTGAGGGGTGGAGTAGGGGGTAGGGCATGAAAAAAGGAGGAATTACGTGTTAGGCTAGGATTGGGCACAGTTGGTGCTAGGGAGGGTTTGTTATCTGTGGAAGGCGGGAAGGTTTCGCGGGTGCGGGAATAGGGTGAGCTACTTCCTCAAAGAAGGCTAGATATAGGATCAGGCTTGTTCTTTGTTGTCGGTCGGCCATTTTAGCTTCACCTCTTTTTGGCTGCCTCCAACACTCTGAAGTGATTTAGGAGACTTGTGTGATTATTATTGATTAATTGTGTTAAATCCTTAATCTCTCCAAGATCTTTGATTTGTTCCCTTGGCTAGGCCATCTATTCCTTTTCTTTCTAGCATGGCTTGTAATTTTTTGCTGATGACTAGGCATCTGATATTTTGCTGAATTCAGGCCAATTTTTCTCTCTGGCCTATTGTTTATTTTTTCACAGCCCTTCTTTGATATTTGATTGAACTTATCCTAAGTCTTTAAAATTGCTCAGGTTAAGTTCTCAAAATTATTCCAGGAACTCACTAATGGGGTGCAAACTTTCTCCCAGGGATGGGGTAAAGAGAACTCTAAAATTACTTTTAATTCACATAATTTCCAGATCAACCAGCAGATGGTGCTCCTTTGCTCACCTTTCCACAGAGGTGTATCTTGGGTTTCCTTTGTTTTCATCTGGCCAGAGCCTAGATTCAAAGTGGGATCCACTGACTAAATTCACTGAATATAATGCCCTGACTCCCCCTCATTTTTCCTTTGTAACAGCTAACTGGGAAAAAGATATCTGCCCCCTTTTCAGTGAGCTGAAATGAGCCAGGGGATTTACCCCTGTTGAATACCTTGGGGGTGGGGAAAGGGAGTCATTCCCTGGGCTGGAAAATTTAGTAACTAACAGTTTGTTGTTTCAGTTTCTTAATTTCTCTGTCCCTACTCTCCTGGGAGTTTTGAAGCAGTTTCCTGGTCTGTTGACCCCCAAAGCGTGTCCCTGAGTCAGCTTTGGTCTCTTTTTCCATTGTTTTTGTGAGATATCTGAGCATTATCTGCCTAATCTGATGCCATCTTCCTCTGATTTTGAGTTTTGATTGCATAGAAAAGTGATCTGTTTAAGAAATAGAGTATGTTTTACATTAAAAATTGTAGAACTTAAAACCCACATAACTATAGTGTGACTCGCTAAATTCAAAGATTTAATAAACAAATGTGTGTGCGTGTTTGCAGATAAGTGAAGTACTAGTTGCAGAATAATTACAAAATGAAGATAAGGAAGGGTGTATCCTTGAGTACAGTTTAAGCTGCATGAATAATTGAATAGTAATCAAAGGAATGACTTGGGTAATCACATTTGAAATATGTATTGAAAGGAATTGAAGATAAATTTGATGAATCACTTTTAAAATAAAATATGTGTATATGTGTGTGTCTGTTTAACATATTTCTCTACAAGAATATTGTAATGTCCTTGAGAGCAGAATTTGCTTATTTATATTTGTGTTCTTCACAGCATTTAACAAATGTAGCACATATAAAGCATAGAATTAAATATTAAACACATTTTGGCTTATGTAAGGATGTATTTATAGATGCATGAATATATACATGAATACTATATAATGATAATTTTCTCTGTTTTTCTTTACTTGTTAAACAATGAGAGTTTAAACAAGGTCAAAGAATTCTATCATACTCATGTTTTTATCTTTTTTATGGTTTTTAATGTTAATTTAGTTGAAAATACTTTATTTAGAATTATTTATTATTTCATTTATATTAAATATGGCATAGGAATTTAGGGACAAAGTCTTTCTAAAATTATATATTTTCTGAATGATTACGATATCAAAATAAATATACATGAATTATAATATATATTTTGACTGAAATAATTGGAGTCATCTGGTTAGGAAGTTCTCATATCTTATATACCAAAAGAAACCTCCTATAAAAAGAATGAACACTCTCTCTTGGGATTGACTGGAGGTAGCTCATTTTATGAGAACTTTGTATGTATATAAACATTTTTAAAATTTTTAAAAATGTACTTAATTATATCATTCATACATGTACATACATAAACAATAAGTGTATAGTAATAGTTATGACCTTACAAAACAAACATACATAACATCATACTGGGCTCTCATACTTCACCCTACCACAAATACCTTACATTGTTGTGAAACATTATTATTATTATTTATATCATTTATACATGAACATACATAAGCAATAAGTGTATGGTAAAAGTTGTGAACTTACAAAGCAAACATTTATAACATCATACAGGGGTCCCATACATCAATACTCCACCAACACCTTGCATTGTCAAGAGTCATTTGTTACAAATTATGAAAGAATAGTGTCAAAATCTTTTTACTAACTATAGTCCTTATCTTACATTTGGTGTATTTTCCCCCCAATCTGCCGTATTATTATTTCTTAAACATATTTTTATGACAGAACTTGTAAATTTACAAAACAATCATGCACATGTGCAGAATTCCCAAGCAACAACCCTCTATCAACACACCACTCTGTGGTGGAATATTTGTTACAGATTATGAGATAATATCATCTGATTATTACCAGGTCCACAGTGTACATTTGGCACACATTTTCCATACTCCCCCATTATCAACACAGTACATCTTTGGCATAGATGCAAGAATATTACATGATCACTGTTAACCACACTCCATAGGTTATTCCAATTTTATTTTTCCCTTGCTTCTCCACATTCCCACCACCTGAAATACTGATGTACATCTGCTCTACCTCACAAAGGACACTCTTGCATCTGTATCATCAACCACTCTTCTCATCCAACTCTGGGTTTACTGTGTTATTCAGTCCCTAGATTATTCTCTAGCTTTCTGTCATTTGGCATTTACATCCATTGACTACCATTTTCAACCACATCCACATTTACAAACCAGTTGTTACTATAATGTGCTACCATCAACTCCAAATACCTCCACACCTTTACAGTAGAGCTAATTAAAACTTCTACATATATTAAATATCAGTATTCCATCTTATTCCTCCTATTATCTCCTTTAAGAATCCACCACCTACCACCAGATCTTGAATATATTTTCCTACATTTTCTTCTAGAAGTTTTATGGTTCTTGCTTTTATATTTAGGTATTCAATTCATTTTGAGTTAATTATTTTTATATGGAGTGAGATAGGGATCCTATTTCCTTCTTTTGTTATGGATATCCAATTTTCTCAGCACCATTTGTTGGACTGTTCTGCCCAAGATGGGTAGATTTGACAAGCTAGTCAAAAATCACTTGACCATAGAAGTGAAGGTTAGTCTTTTAACCATCAATTCAGCTCCATTGGTCTATGTGTCTCTCTTTATGCCAGTACCATGCTGTTTTTTATCACTGTGGCTAGGTAATGTGATTTAAAGTCCAGAAATGAGAGTCCTCAAACTTCGCTTTCCCTTTTTAAGGTATTTCTGGCTATTCAGGACCTCTAACATGTCCAGATAAATTTAATAATCATGTTTTCCATTTATTTAAAAAATGCTGATGGAATTTTTAGTAGGATTGAATTGAACCTGTATATCAATTTGAGTAGAATTGATGTCTTGATACTTAGTATTTCAATCCAGGAGCATGCAATATTCTTCCAATTATTTAAGTCTTTTTAAATATATTTCTTTTTTTTTATTTTTTTATTTTATTTTATTTTTTTATTTTTTCTTTTAAGTTTTTATTATTTAAATACACCATACTAGAGCAAATGTCTCTGAAAATATCACAAATAAAAGATTTGTTTTCTTCATTCAGCAAATTATAAGTAGGGGGAAATTTCTACACAGTAGCTGCTATGAGCCTGATTTTTTTTTTCCAATTTTTTTTCCTTTGCCATGGGAGTAAAAACATTAGGACAAAAACACTTACATGCATACATACATTGTATTTTACAGAGATACAATAAAAGTGTTTGTGATAGAATATCACAAAAAGCCACATCTCTTTCCTTTATCTCATGTTCAGTTTTGATTGAAACACATTTCCTTACAACACTTAAATATACAAAGAGCAAATAGAATGTTGTTAAGGTAAAACACAGGGTACAAACTCTTTTATCAATGATTTGTAGTTGTCTGAATACAAGTACTTTAAATCATTGGTTAAGTTTATGCCTGAATATTTGGGTTTTATTTGTCATATTTTATTTTCACCACTCTTTTAACAATTTTAGTTACTTTTATTGATATAATCTTCATTTCTAGTCTCTCTTCCAGACCTCTCTCTCCTGTCTACTTTTCAATCTGTAGCACACCATTTAGTATTTCCTGCAAAGTGGGTCTCTTGGTTACAAACACTCTCAATTTTTGTTTTTCTGTGACTATTCTAAATTCGCCCATGTTTTTGAAAGATAATCTTGCCAGATATAAGATCCTTGGCTGGAAGTTTTTCTCTTGCAGTGTCTTAAATATATCATACCACTGTCTTCTTGCCTCCATGGTTTCTGGTGAGAAATCAGCACTTAATCTTATTGAGTATCTCTTATACATTATGCATTGTCTTTCTCTTGCTGCTCTCAGAATTCTCTCTTTGTCTTTGGCAATTGACATTCTGATTAGTATGTCTCTCGGAGTTAGCCTATTAGTATTTTTTCAGATGGGAGTACATTTTGCTTCTTGGACATGGATATCTATGTCCTTCAATAGGGTTGGGAAATTTTCTACCATTATTTCTTCAAATATTCCTTCTGCTCCTTTCCCCTTTTCCTCTCCTTCTAGAACACTCATGACATGAATGTTTGCATACATGTCTTGATGTCCTTTAGTTCCCTTAGACCTTGTTCAAGTTTTTCCAAGTTTTTCTTCATTTATTCTTTTGTATGTTTATTTTCAGAGGCCATTTTTTCAAGTTCACCAATCCTTTCTTCTGCCTCCTCAAATCTGCTATTATATGATTCCAGTGTTGTTGTTTTTTTTTTAAGATTTTATTTATTTATTCATTTATTCCCCCCTTGCTGCTTGTGCTCACTGGGTCAGCTAACCACGCCGTGCGGGCAGGCTTGCCTTCACCAGGAGGCCCCGGGAACCGAACCCGGGGCCTCCCATATGGTAAACGGGAGCCCTACTGATTGAGCCACAGCCGCTTCCTCCAGTGTATTTTTAATTTCATTTAATGCACCTTTCATTCCCATAAGATCTGTTATTTTTCTATTTATACTTCCAAATTCTTCTTTGTGCTCATCAAATGTTTTTTTAATATCCTTAATTTCTTTAGCCATCTTATTGAATTTATTAAGGAGATTTGTTTGAGACAACTACGGAGATTAGTTGTCTCAACTCCTTTCTGCCATCTGGAGGCTTAACTTGGTCCTTTAACTGGGCCGTATCTTCTTGTTTCTTAGTGTGGATTGTAATTTTTTCCTGGTGTCTTGGCATCTGGATTACCAGAGTATTTATCCTGGGTACAGTTTTTCTCTTTAGCTTAGGGCTTTCTGCCTTTCTCCATGCTGGTTGTTTGGTAGGAGCCAAGGATGTAGTTGGTGCTATAAACTGGAGGCTCAAGCTACCCTCATTGCCCCAAGGACCAAGGAAGCTTCTCCCCACTTTCTCCTTTGCCAGGGAGAGGGACAGAGCCACAGCTGTGTGGAATAATCCAACTCATGCAGACCTAGAATGTAGTTGCCCAGAGAGACTGATGAAGCTTCACGCCCTTTTCTCCCCTGCCTGGGGGCAGGGATGGAGCTGCAGGTGAACAGCAATCTATCCAGTGCTGGGCCAAAATGACCACAGTTGCCCCAATAGACTTCAGATTATTCAGTCTGTGCCAGTTAAATGTACCTGCAGTTACCTGAATAGCCTGGTGGAGGGCCCATCAGCTTCTTCCCTGTTAGAGGTGTGGCTGAAGCCTAGGCTAGGACTGCAAGCCAATCTGGGTGAAAGAAACCAGTCTCTACCATCACTGTGATTTTCAGTCAGCCTGGCCTCCCCTCATGCTGGTGGTGGAGTCAAAGTGGGGGCTACTGGCCTCCTTCTGACTTGGACTGGCTCAAACTTTAGCTGTTCTTAAGGTTAAACATTAGCCAGCTGAATTTACTAATCAGTAGCTGAAATTGGTGGCCAAATGCCTCTTCCTCCCCTGTTTTTGGGAAATGGAGCTTCCAATTCCTGCCACAGAATAGCTCCTGGGGTGGTCTGCACTGCCAAAGGATCACCAGCTTCCACAGAATGGCCTGTAATTTCCCAGAGAGGCTGGCACAGCTCCCCCCAGCTTTCTCCCTGCCCAAGGTGGGCCTGGGGATTTGGCTAGATTGGCAAACTGATCTAGATGGAAAAAAGCCAGTCCCTACAAACACTGTGATTTTCTGTCAACCCCCCTTCCCCTCATGTCTGTTGCAGAGTTAAGATGGCAGCCACTGGCCTCTTTCTGACTTGGACAGGCTCAAACTTTAGCTGTTGTTATGATTATACTTTAGCCCACCGAGTTTACTAGTCAGTAGCTGAAGTTGGTGATCAACCATCTCTTCCTCCCCTGTTTTGGGAAGTGGAACTTTCAATTCCAGCTGTGGAATAGCTCCCAAGGCATCTTGTGCCTCCAATGGAGGATGGGCTCCGGCTTTTGTGGTGTGAAGTGCTCTTCTTATGAAGGTTCTATGCAGATGGGCAGTCTTCTCCTTCCATTCTTTCAAGGATGTTGCAGCATGCACTTCTGGTCTCCTGGAGCCCCCAAACAAGTGCTCTAGATAGCTCTGGGTGATTACTAACTGCCCTGTAGCAGAATCTGATTCTCAGAGCTCTTTACTCTGCTACTATTTTGTTGGTTGTCCACATTTATTTTTTAATTTTTCTATTCCTCTCTATTTTACAGTGATCTGACTCCTACAAACTTCATTTTACAATACAATAATTTATATTATAAAATATATATAATGGATAACCTATGACATTTGAAACTTCATTAATGTAGGGATATATTAAAGCTCCTGTCTACCCTATCACTTAGACCTTAGTTAAATTATATAAGGTTTTCCCTTCCAATTGCAGTACCTGATTAAGACTGATTTTACTGAAAATTCTTCATCACCTCTGAAATTTATTGAACTGATTATATTTTCCTCATTTCTTTTTCTACCAGAGATTTTTGTTCATTCCTTCTAAGCACAGTGCTCAATTTTAATAATGCGAAAACAAAAGGCTTTCACACCTTATTTATATTTCTTGACTCTAATTTGTATGTTATTTTTATTTGTCAATTACACTGAATATGTATTCTTCTATAGAAAATTGTCCATAAAAATTAAAGCCACTTCCCTACTTATTATAATGTTCCTTTAAATTTATTAATATTTTTTCTGCTCTTGTGTCTGTAGAAGTAAAAATATACCACACATTACTTGTCATCATAAGCAGTAAAATATTTTATTTGTACAAAATTATTCTTAAATGTCTTTTTATTAGGCTCTTAATGTTTGGTTTGGGGATACCTCCCATATCTTTTCTAGCTTCTCTTTCTGTAGCTTTCCTATAGTACCCCAGTAATTCGGATCTTTCCAGAATGAATCATGTATTTCTTTTCCTCTTCATTATTTTTTGACACTCCCAAAGTTCTTGCTCTCTTCCACATCACATGATCAACTCCTCGTTTCAGAAATTTCCTTTATATTTTTCTCTTTGACTATGCTGATAAAAATACTCAATTTAAAACATTTACTATATCTGACTTCAAATTAATGATGGCTTCCTACAGTCTTTTAAGTCTTGGGTGCCCTTGCAATGTTCCTATTAACCATTTATATTGAATTCAAATTCTACTTAGCTAACTTTGAGATACCTTTATATCAACATGAAAAAAATATTTTTAACTAATTTTATGTCAAGAAGTATTTCAGGGATTGTTGAAAAAGTAAAATTATTCAATGAAAATAAAATAAGTAGACTGAAGTAGAGACTTTAATACATGGATATTTATACACATTCTAAAAGATTAATGATCCTTTCCAAAATGAGGTCAAGAATTTAGTGGATAATTGAGAAAGTAGTGTAGAAAATGTTCAGATTGTTCATATAAACTTTTGTGGGTGGAAGGACAGTAGAGCAGCTACCTACAATTTAGTGAAGACAACCAGAAAGAAAGATGGCACAAGAAAGCATTAAAAAAATATATGAGCAAAATTTTTTGTTAGATCTCAGAGTTTTATTGAATCAATTTATGAATTGGGGAGATTCCAATCACTACAAAGTAGGGAGGAATTCCACTGAATAAAAGAACAAGGGACTTTTATAAGTAGAAAAACAGAGTTCATTGGGAGGAAATTTTCATAGGTTAATGTAGCCTATATCTCCTAAAATGGTTACTGATGACAGGTGCTTAGCAATGAACAACTTAGCTGGCATAAGAATAGGGAGTTGAAAACAGTTGATTGGCTGATTTAAAATCTGTTTTCTGGGTGAGCTAGCCATTTACAGGGAATAGAAACTAAGTTAGAGTTTGAAATATGAAATCTTTGAAATCTTTGAAATATGAAATATGAAACTTGAAATATTAGTATGTGAAATTTCATCTATTAAAGAAAATTTTATTTGTATTATGCAGAAAAATTCTTCTTAAAAAGACAAAGATCATCAGTTTGAGTAAAAATACAAAACACAATATATTTGTAAATCAATCTTTACTAAAATAAAGTGATGCATAACACTGCAAGTATAGGACCTAAAATAACTAATATCCAGAAGTTTTTTATACAATTCCATTTGCCAGAACCCCATTTCCTCCAGGTATTTGCATGACTCCCTGCTTCACCTCTTTCAGTTTCCTCACATGCAATATTCTCCCTGAAGAATTCCCTGAAAATTATTTTTTTATGAGAAGCCCAATTGACCCCATACACCCCCTCCATTGAGTTTTTCTCCATAGAATATATCACATACTTGTTCATGGTTGTTTATTACTCCCCACATACATACACTCAAAGCAATAGAATGGCACTCTTGTTAGACCTTTTTGCTTTTCCTTAAACTGCACATCCCACCCCATTACACAGGGCCTTTGCACTGGTGTTCTCCTTGTATAAACTTTCCTCCCATGTACCTGTTTGATTAACTCTTCCCTCCATCAAGTCTTTTATCAAATGACAACTTTTCATTGCCCTGAACATGTTAGTTCTGGCTGCTTCCTTATGCCCTTGCTCTTGAATTTCTTACTCCTTATTCTGTCTTATATTTTAATTTTTATATAGTACTTTTCCCATTCCAATATGGCATATCTCTAACTTCTGTATATTTCTCTATAGCTCTCAGATAGAATAAAAGCTCCAAGAATTAAATACTTCATATTTTTTGCTGTATTGTGTAGACATAGCTTGTTACATTGTAGATATTCAGTAAATTATTTATTGAATAAATGAATAAAATGAAGTGGCAGGATAAACATATCTAGTATTTAATTAATCCAGCAGGTAAACCAACACCCCAAACTGTGAATAAATATTTGATAATTTCATATTTGCATACCAAAATTTGAAAATTTCTTCCCCTGCATCTATGAGTCACTTGTACAAACTGATTAAAATTATTCCATAAATTTTAATAATTTTTCAAAGTTCAACTTAAAGGAGCTACCTTATTTGACTAAAATGCAATACATTTAAAAATATTTAACATATCAAATGAAAGACTTTTCAATTTGAAAAAAAATCCAATTTTAATTTATTCTAGGCCAAATAGGGAATAAAATATTTAAGTCTAGAGTAATTTATGTAATGGATAGCAATATGAGTAATGCATATCATTGTTTATAAAGTGGTACTCAGGTGATTAATGTAAATCTTTAACTCCTATATTATTAAAAAGGTAAAAAAAATATGTATAATTGTTTATTTCTAGGTTCTAGAGAAAAATCAATGAATTCAACCTAAAATAGTAAGGTAAAGATTATGGTGATGCTGAAATAACAATTAATGGATTCAAAGAAAAAATAAGTTATAATCAAGAAAGAAGGAAAGATGAGCCAATTTTTATGAAACAAAAAAACAGGAATAATTCATGAAAGGAAAGAAGAGAGAAAGAAACATAAGGAAAAATATAATGAGTTATATTGTCATTAAATTCAGAAGATATTTAAAATCATTGGTCAGATTTCAGCTTCTCCAGTGATAGTGTAAGTGGTACAAGAATTCCCTTGCCATTCGAAACGTCTCCAAACTTGAGGAAAATGCAGATGGAAATTAAAAAAAGAAAAAGACATAACAGGTCAGTTATGAATAAGTTAATGGAAATATATGAGAAGAAACTCATGTTTACTTTGCCTTTCTGTAATGTTTGCTGACTGGCGAGATGCAGAGAACAAGCATAGTGCAACGTTCTTAAAAGATCCAATGAGGCAGAGATTGAGGCTTCCACCAGTTGAAGGAGTTGGAACATTAAAAGTAGGTATCAAAAGAGGGTGCCTCAAATATCGGTTCTGGGATTCCTTCTAGGTTCTTAGTTGAAGGTTGAGCCATATATGTTTAGATAAAAGCCACCAGGTGGAGCCATTGCTACTACGATGAAAGCAGAAGATAAATACCAGTGGTCATGACAGCTGGGAGAAGCTGAATTTACAGCCCAGCCAGAATGACCCTAGTGATTATTAACATAGGCAAGAAGTTAAGACAAATCTTACTTTCCTTACAGAAGGAAGGACCATGTCCTAGTGTAAGAGCCATGCCCTAAGACTGAGGACAAAATAAAATAGATTACCCTTAAGAAAGAACAAAATGAGAGATTCAAATGGCATTGCCAGTAATTTATTTCCAGCTAGAACAAAACCATTTATATAAAGCCAACATAATCCACTCCCTAAAATGTGCCATTCACAAAGTACAGTATAAAATTTTAAAAATTACTAAACATAAAACAAAGCAAGAAAGTTGTGAACCATACTAATTAAAAAAGAAATTGATAGAAACAGTTTTCAGGATGTTCCCATAGTTCTAATTAGCAGCCAAGGATTTTTACAATAGCTTCAAACATATTTTTGTTGTCTTTTTTGTGTTTTTTTAAATATATATTTTTTATTTTTTTAAAGAAAATACTTAGATTACATAAACATTACATTAAAAATATAGGGGATTCCCATGTGCTCTGCTCTCTAACCCTCCCACATTTTCCCACATTAACATCTTTCATTAGTGTGGTACATTTGTTGCAATTGATGAACACATTTTGGAGTATTGCCACTAAGTGTGGATTATAGTTTACATTGTAGTTTACATTCTCTTTTGCACATTTTTGTGAGTTATGACAAGATATATAACAGCCTATATCTGTCATTGCAACGTCATTCAGGACAATTCCCAAGTACATAAAATGCCACCAAATTACACCTATTTTTCCCACTCTTTCCCTTCAGGACCTCCAGTGACCACTGCCTCCACACCAATGATGAAAATGCTTCCATTGCTAGAATCCCAATAAGTTTATAGTAGAATAACAGTAAGTCTCTTCTAGTCCATCATTCATTCCCCAATCCTGAGGATTCTGGGATGGTGATGTCCACTCTGCCTCTGAATGAGATGGGGCTTAGATCCCATGGAGCAGATGGATGGGACTATCTTGATTGCAATTGTAGACACATGTTTTTTAATGATGTAAGGAAAGGATGATCTTAATATGGAAATAGATGAGAAATCACAGCAAAAAAAAATTATAATAAAAATGAACCAAATACACATTAGAGAGGAAAAGTTAAATATATGATAATGGATTATTTGCTGAAGGACTTCCATGTAGTTGAAGGTTATTGAAGAGAGAGTATCAGTAAACTTGAAACCTGATCAATAAATGTTTTTCAAAATGAGGGGCTAAGAGAAAAATAATAACAACAAAACTGTTAAAACAAGAACAGAGTTCAAGTGGGTCATAAACAATGAATAAAAATTGGGTGTAATTTTATATAAAATTTTGGGGAAAATAAGTTTAAGTTCTTAGAAATTCTGAAAATTCAAAAATGAGGTAAATCCAATATTCTATCTCAAACACACATACACAGGCATACACAACACAAAGAGAGAAGCACATCATGATCCAACTACAAAGAAACACCTCCAAGCAGCCAAGATGGGGCAAGGAGAACACCTGCCACGCAAGTATCAGGAGGGAGGGGGAACATTTTGGTAGGTGAAGAGTGGGAACATATCAATTATGGTTGTCTTCTCATGAGAAGCAGTACAACAGAAGGAAAAAAAACTACAAAATGTGAAAAGGCAAAAAGGAAAGTAATTCTATATCTTGCAAGAATTTTCTCTTTGTCCTTAGTATTTGATAATTTGACTACAATGTTTCTGGGCATGAATTCTTTACAAGTTTGTCCCATTTGGAGGACGTTAGGTTTTTTGAATGTGTACATTCATTTCTTCATTAAAATTGGGAAGTTTTCTGCCATTCTCTCTCTCTTTTTCTGAGACTCCTATTATGCATTTATTAGTATGCTTGAAATGATCTGACTAGTCCTTTAGGCTTTGTTCTTATAAATTTCTCTTGTACACTACACCTTTTATTATTTTAATGTTTTAACTCTGTTCTTTAGTCCTTGAGATGTCTATATCATACATTTATATCCAGCTGATGGTATGACAGGTATCTGCTTGAGTGACAGGAGCTAACAAGAGCATACAAACCACTTCAAAAACACCTTTCATTATCTTCAAAAATTTTGTCTATTTTGCATATTATTCTCCTTCAGACTTTAACCCACTTATCAAGAATATCATTAACATAAATACAATTCATGATGAAAAATGTACTATTAAATCCCTGGTGGATAATAATCCAGCTTTTCAGCAACAGAGTTATTAAATATTTCTCTAAAATATATCTTGTCTGTAACCACGTCAAAATATTAGAGCATAACAAAGGAATATGGTAAAAATTATGTGGCTTCTAAGACAGAAGTAACTCTCTGGTATGAAGTTAACATGGATATATTAGTCCTTGGAAGCATGCAAAACAGACTTTCTTGGAATTCGGTCCCAAGGTTGACCAAATGTTGCATTATCAACAATCATGAATATAAGAGATTCCATGGCATTATGAGGGTGGAAGGGAAGGGATACTCTACTCTGCTTTGTTCACAGAAGTTCTCCACTGTACTTATGAGATAAAATTTAAAGGTAAACTTTCCATTTGACTAAGTCTGAACAAAGTTTTTAAGATTGATTTAATTTATCTCAGAATAAAATTAAATTGCTTGCACAAGAATTAAAAATAACTTCACTCTGAGGAAAAAAAATAGTATATAGCAGAAATTTTCAGATCCTTAAATGTTTTAAACATTTATGAAGAATAAAAGATGAGGTTGACAAATTTCTAGAGACATAATGCTCTAAAAGATTTCCACCTTTTGCTCATGGTATTTTTCTCAAAATTATAAGGCTTTAGTTTACACCAAATAAATGGAGATATTACTAGAAAAATATTCATAACCAAATATATTTGTTTTACCTAAGTAATGCCAGAATTTGTGGAAATATGTGGAATATAGAGAGAATATACATATATGTGAGAAATAAAATTATATGGAAGAAATTTGATTTTAAATGATCAAGTTAAAAAAAAAAGATTCTTCTGAAAACTAATGCAAATATGTAGTCTATAATATTAGTATCCCCCAATAAAATAACCTAAGGTTTAATTTCTTAGCTGTCATTGGTATTAAAAATATTGTATACAAAATAACAGTATCTGATGTATTAAAATTTTCAGAGTTTATTTCACAAGTGCCATTTCTGTTTTTCTGAAATTAATTGCAAATAAGAATATTTTTTATAAGACTGCTCTCTGGATTCAACCAAACCTTGAAGAATCATAAAACAAACACTTAATGATTATACTTCTGGATAAGTTAACTTAAATTCTGAGCCTTTTTCTCCTCTAAAATGTGTACAATATCATTTTTATCTATAAAATTAGTTAGTAAAGGGAAATATTTATAAAAGTCCAGGTTCATTATAATTATGCAATATATGGAAACTTCTATTACATAATACCTAAAATATATAATATACCTAATTTATATTTTGCAGAGTTTGCATTTTTTCAGTCATATTTTGCAAACTAGTCTTTTTTTTTTTCACTTTTTTTTAAAATTAATTTATTTTTTATTGTGGGTAAAAATCAAAATTTTCACAATACATACCAACATTTGCAAAATGATATATAAATATATACGCATATATGTGCATTTGCTTACAAAAATTTGAATTTCTAGGAGCAACAAACTAATGTTTCAAAATACCAGATATTTCATAAACACCAAAACATTTTTGAACTAACTCATTTTAAGTATCACTTTTGATTTCTCAACAGTTGAATGCTATGGAAAATAGGAATAACACAAATGTGTCTGATTTCATCCTTATGGGTTTGACACACTCTGAAGAGATCTGTGATGTCCTCTCTATGCTGTTACTCCTAATATACCTGATTACTTTGCTAGAGAATGCAGGGATGATTCTGAGTATTCATCTGAATCTCCAGCTCCACATTCCATGCACTTTGTCCTCAATCATCTCTAATTCCTTGACTTTAGTTACTCAACAGTCATCACACCTAAAACTTTAGATAATTTACTGACTTCCAACAAATATATTTCATTCATAGGCTGCTTCATCCAGATGTACATTTTTGGTTTCTTGGATGCCACTGATGTTTCCTTCTCTCTTCAATGACCTATGACCACTATGTTGGTAACTGCAATTCCCTTCACTACCAGGTTGTTATGTCCACAAGACTATGCTGTGCCCTCATCACTGGGTCCTACATGATTGGCTTTACTGACTCTTTGATCACTTTTCTTTGCATGAACAATCTAATGTAATCCATCACTTCTTTTGTGCCAACCCCAATTTTAGCCCTGTCCTGTACTAACACTCATGACACTGAAATCATGATATTCATTGTTGCTGGCTCCACCCTTATTGTGTCTCTTATCACAGTCTCTGTGTCCTACATGTCACTCTCTCTACTATCCTGAAAATTAAATCTACCTACGGAAAGCACAAAGCCTTCTCTACTTGTGCCTCCCACCTCCTGGGAGTCACCATCTTTTATGGCACTACTATATTTACTTATTTAAAACCAAAGAAATCCTACTCCCTGGGAAAGGACCAAGTGGTCGCTGTGTTTTATACTATGGTGATTCCCATGTTGAATCCACTCATTTATAGTCTTAGGAACAAAGAAGTGAAAAATGCTCTCAGAGTCATGCAGAAGATAGAGTGCACCAGGTACGTAAAATGAGAGAGAACATTCATGCACGTCTTTTCTTTCATTCTATTGGGTATTTACTTGGATTCTCCCTAAAATATATGGATCCTTTAATTTGTATTTCTGCTGAACCATCCTTTACTTGGCTAAACATCATCTGGAATATATCCAGGAATGTTTTTGAAATTGTACATCATGATATGTGTTAAACCTGTCATTAACATATATGTGTTTTTTAAGAGCAAGTAATGCATGGATAATAAAATGTAATGTCATCTTTATATTATATTATTTAAACCCCCATACAACTTCCAATTTCATAGAATTGTGTTTTTGGAAATTGCTATATTTTGGCAAAATGATGGTTTCCAAACCTTATCCATTTAATATAGAGAGAAGAAATAGAGCAGTGGTAAAGCATTCTTATTTTAAAATTAGGCATTCTCAGGTTTCAATTCTAGATCTCCTATAATTTTTGCTTTATGTCTCCTAATAAATCACTGTTATATTGTCTCAATTTCCTCAAAATATCAGATAAAAAATAATTCCAGGTCCATATAGTTATTGTAAAGTTATCAGATGTGGAATATAAAGAACTTGATGCAGTAAAATAAATGTTGGCCATTATCATTTAAAAAATTACATTTTTACAATATTTTGAATATACAATGATTTTTTTTAATGATTAGTATTCACTGGTGTTTATAAATTACTTTTGGTTAAAACCTTTAATAAATGCAGAAATCTTTAAAAGTGAAAAATTTACTGTTTCAATCATTTGGGCCTAGGGCTAAGTAAAATATTGTGAGATCATTAAATTATAGAGAACATGGTACATATTAACCAATTAAAGAATTTGGAAATAGTTAAAAATATTATATGAAATAGAAATGCCCTAATGATTAATGGCAGTGTTTTGCATGCTTTCCTAGATTTTCCATTATTTGTGTGTATGCATGTATTGCAAATATAAACAAATTTTGTTTATTTCTAATAATCTTTTGTAACTGTCTCTTTCCACTTATCAATAATTCCTTTGTCATTTAAACTTGTCAGTTGGCTGTGTTCTTGGTAAATAAGCAAAATAAGACACTCCTACAAAGCTTTAGGCCCTGCAATGTTGTAAACTTGCCAGGTTAACAATATGAATGGAGTAATATTTGTTTGCTGTCAAACTGCTAAATATTTAAAAACCTATATTTCTGTGACTTGGAAATAAGATACATTAAGCACTTGTTCAGAATTTTATGTAGTTCATAAAATCATTCCCTTTATTCTGACTTAAATTTTTTTCAAGTTCCTTGAAAATAAATCAATTCTTGAGTTAAAGCTTGTCCATTTATTTTGAAATCTTCAATAAAATTTACAAAAATGTTGTAAAGCTAAGAATTTTCAAGGAATTAATATTTTCTTGCATGTCAAATTTTAATTAGAGGGATAAAGTTTCATTTTTAAAGAAAATATCCTCTACATTATCTGAAAATGAAATTTTATTTCTCTCAGTTTGTGGTGGTTTTAAGCTGTATGTTTTATACAAAAGCATGCTCTTAAATCTAATCCATTCCTGTGGGTGTAAACTATTGTAAGTAGGAATTTTCGATGAGTCTTCCTCAATTAAGGCATGGTCCCAGGTGGGTCTTAATCCTTTTATTGGATTCCTTTATAAACAGAATGAATAAACAGACATAGAAAGTCACAGGAGCGAGTGGCTAAAATAAATAAAACTTGTAAGAGAGGGGAAAGAACATAAGCAGCTGCCATATGCCTTGTCATGTGGCAGAGGAGCCAAGGATCAGAGGGAAATGGTTTTCAAGAAGAAAGTATGACCTTTAGTATGCTTTTATTTGGATATTCTCATGGCCTCAAAATGTAAGCTAATAATTTCCCATTTTTTAAAGCCAACCATTTCATGGTATCTGATTTAAGCATCCAACGTAATTAAAACAGAAGTTGGTACCAGGATACTGGGGTGCTGCTATTGGAAACACCAAAAATGTGGAAATGGTTTTGGAGTTTGTTAATGGGTAAAGGCTGGAAGAATTTTGAGATGCTTGATAGAAAAGGTCTAGATTTCTTTGAAGAGAATATTTGTAGAAATATGGATGCTAACAGAGCTTCAGATGAAACCTGAAAGAGAAATGACTGTGTCATTGCAAACTGGAAGAAAGGTGACCCTTGTTTTCAAGTGGAAAAAAACTTGGCAAATTTCAGTTCTGATGTCAGATAGAAGGCAGAATTTGAAATTGACCAACTTGGATTTTAGCTGAGTGGATTTCCAAGCTAAAGATCGAAAGTACAGCCTGATTATTCATTGAAGCATTTAGTAAAATGCAAGAACAGGAATTGGATATTATTCACTGATTTTTGTAAAGAATTTTGTTTTTTCTTAATCTCTATTGGATTTTCTTCAAAGTCACCAATTTTTTCTTCATCAGGTATATTGGCTCTGCTGATGATCCTCTTGATGAAATTCTGTTTCTTATATTGCTTCTGCTGCTGCTTTTTCTTCTTCTTCTTCCTCTTCTTCTTCTTAATTATTATTATTATTATTCCTCTTCCTTCTCCTCCTTCCCCTTCTTCTTATTCTACACTATTAATTTTGCTTCTTCTCCATCTTTTATTGTCTTCAATATATTGATCAGCTAGGCTCAAAAATGCAAATTCTTTATGCATCATCCAGTTTGTTTCTCAAATCCAGTGGAAACTATTTTTCCAAAATTTCTTACATAATTTCATTTTCTTGCTTGCTTCTTGCTTGACAAAATGTAGACTGTGCTAATTCATATGACATTTTCTGGAGACCTGATAATGCAGTTAGTAAAGTCAAAAAATCACCCCATTCTTTCACTAAGTGTGTTAATGTACTTAAACCAAGTATTCTGTAACCAAGAAGTTCAGGTTTGAATCCTTGTATCATTCTTAGAGCCATGTTGACTTGAGCATAAGCCTTAGAGTTTATGTGCCTCTGTTTCCTCAACTGTGATTATAGGTCATCATAGAAATGCCTCTTACAGTTGCTGTGATGATAAATTACTTACTATTTGTAATGTAGTTATATAATGTACAGGAAACACAAAGCTGCAAATTAATGCTTACAATTGCTTTTCATAATTATTACTTGACTCAACATTTAATAAAAAATATTTTTTGAGTAAACTATATGTTCCAATTATTATGTTATGACCTGTGGATACAATTGTGTGGACAATCAGATTAAATTCTTGTCTATGCAATTTACAGTGTCAGTGTAGTGGTAGGGCTCAATAGCAATGAAATATTCACAACAATAAATATGAAATAATTACTGTGCTAAATGATATGAAGGAAAGATCTTGTGGGTACTGTGAGATCAATGTATTCAAACTAGAGAGAAAAAAATTAGGTGAGATATGAACAGTGAAAATTAACTCACAAATGAAATAAATAATTAATCCATGTTGAACTTTGAGAGAAAATTATAGAAGAATGCTATTTCTCACCACTTGGATTCTACTTTTAGGATAAAAATGGAGAATTTTAAGCATGTTAACCTGATGTCTATTTTTGTATTATTTGTTGAATGAATTATTAGCCAGATATTTTTAGGCATAAGTGAATACATCATAACTCCTAGTATTCATCACGGCCTTTCCTACAGAAATATTATTATTGTTAATTTGAAAGAAACTGATAAACCAAGGGATAAATTTATTTGGAACTTTAAACAAATTAAAACCCTTATTTTGAATGTTGGAAGTCTAAAACATGATCCCAGAATTATGCAAATGTTTTAATTATTGTAAGATTTAGATATTTAGAAATACTTTTGAAGTAGTTTTGTTCTTTATACTAGAAAAATAATCTCAAAAGACTGTAATCAAGAAAGTTAACTTTAATATGATGCTGCTAATAGTAGTTTAATTTCTTCTTGTTTTACATATTATAGTCAATGTTGTGTCTCTGAAAATTTGTTTACTTGTGGTTGTTTTTAGAGAAATTTTGAAAATATATTGAAAACACCCTATCAAACATGTGGTTGTTTCAATAGAACTATATGAATTCTGTTTGCAAAATTTAATAGAAATTGAGGTTTTGAAAATTATTATAGTGATCTAAACTTCATACTTCAGAATAAACTCTTTGATAGGCTTGTTCAGATGAGATTGATCTGGCAGAGACATAGCTTAAGTATCACTCCTGGGAAATAGGGAATTTCACTGAAAAACAAGTAAATTTCTACAATTAATATATCTTCAGATCAATGAATCTTAGGAAAAAAATTAACCAACCAGACTAAATAAGGCTCAAAATTTACTTTTATTTGTTTTTCCAGAGCCTTACTTATATACTCAATAAATACTATCACATCATCAATATATTTTGGGAAAATTAGGAATGAATCTAATCAATTTCTGTAACTTGACAGTAGGAATGAAATAATGGAATAGAAATCTATGTTGTTGATTCAAACATGGCATAAGGAAATTCCATTTGGGAGGTCATTCACAGGGACTGAGGAAGAAAAATTAATTTCATAATAAAATCTGAGGACTTACTACACAATGTGAGGTTATATCAAATAATCAAATGCTGAGTACATTGCCTCTAATTATATTTAACAAAAATCAAATTACACAAAGACTAACAATACTAACATGAGTTTATCAATGAATATTTAATATGGATCAGTTTGAATATAACTGTACACACACAGCTGACACAATTTATCTACATTTGTAAAATGTTGCATTGGAGGGCTGATTAATGCTTTCTTTGGAAATATTCTGGGATATGTAAACAGTGTTAACTAAAAAGAAGACATTTTCTTCCCTCGTTTCTCACCAGAGAGATACGTGCTGACCCTCTACATTCTTTTCAGTATTACTCAATGCTAAAATTGTACTTTACTTATGAACCAATTTCTCTCAAAAAATTTTTACATTGCCTCTTTAACATCTATGTTCCTCAAACTGTAGATGATGGGAATCATCATAAGAATCACAAAAGTGTAAAATATAGACAATTATCATATCATGGTCATAAGTATAGTTGGAATTTGGCCTCACATACATGAAAAGGATTGTCCCATGGTAAACTGACACTCCTGTTAGATGAGAGTCCCAGGTGGAAAAGTCTTTTTGCCTTCTGTCAGCAGAACACAACCTCGGGATGGCCGTTCAGAATGAAACCATAGGAGATCAGGACTGTCAAAATTGTAATTATCTAAATAGAACCCACAATGTAGAAGAGTAGATGTTGGTTGATGTACTAGGACAAGAAATAACAAAAAGTGGAGGGATGTCACCAAACACATGTTTAATTTCATTGGATGGACAGAATGATAGGCTAAAAGGGATCTCAGTGTGTATAGTACCATGCCAAATACCACCAAGACAAGAAGCAATGAGGGTGGCACATAGACTTGGGGTAACATATTAACCGAATAGAACAGTGGGTTGTAGATTGCTACATCATGATCATAAGCTATTGCAGCAAGCAGAAAACACTCATTAGTACCAAAAGTAACAAAAAGAGAGATGTGCATTGGACACATAGGAAATGAAATGACTTTATTCACTGCCAGGAAGTTGACCAACATTTTAGGGGTGACGATGGAAGAATAGGAGGCATCCAAGAGTGGCAACACACTCAGAAAATAGTACATAGGGTTGTGGAGATGGGAATCCCCAAGGACCAATAAAACCTGTCCCAAATTTCCTATCAAAGTAAAAACAAAAGTTGCTAGAAATTTTAGAAACAGGGAGACTTTCAGCTCAATGTTATCTGTGAAGCCCTTCAATATAAACATGGTGACTTCAGTCACATTCTTCAATGGAATACTATACAGCTCCAAATCTGATGACAGCACAGACATTCCAATATACATTTTTTATTATATTTTTTATTTAAAAAAAGATATTTAGATTATATAAATGTTACATAAAAATATAGGGTATAACCATATGCCCTGCTGCCTACACCTCCAACATTTTCCCACGTTAACAACATCCTTCACTGGTGTGGTACATTCTTTTCAAGTGATGAAAACATTTTAGAGCATTGCCATGAAGCAAGGATTATAGTTTACATTGTAGTTTACACTCTCTCCTGCACAATTTCTTAGGTTATGGAAAGATATGTAATGGGTATCTGTCACTGTAATGTCATTCAGGTCAATTCCCAAATCCCAAAAATGCCCCCATCCTTCTCCCTACCCTCACAACCTCCAGGGACCACTGCCTCAACATAAACGATATAATTTCTTCTATTGCTAGAATCACAATAATTCTATAGTAGAACACTAGTAAGTCTACTTTAGTCCATAGTTCATTCCCAATCCTGAAGATTCCGGGAAGGTGATGGCCACTCCACCTCTAATTGAGAGGGGTTTCAATCCCATGCAGCAGATGGATGGCATTTTCTTGATTGCAGCTGTAGATTTTCTCGTTTCCTTGGGATGGTCTTTGACATCATCACCTCCTTGTTAGTTGTCTTGGGTGAGTCCAATGCACAGGAGAGTTAGTGTGGCAACCCACTGAGAATCAAGACTCAGCTGGCACATGGACAGCCCAATGTTTTAGACTTTTAGATGTACACCTATCAACCTTAGTACTAATTATAAGTTCAAATAGAACGGTTGAAAAAGCCATGTTTATGGAAACCATAACTGAGTCCAACTCTGTCACAAGGGGAAGCATAAATTCCAAATAGGGCCCACTGGCAAGGCATCAAACTTATAGGTGTTCCAGGCAATATTCCACAAATATAGAATCTGCACAATTATATCATCATTTTTTCCCTTGCAATGGCATAATGATATCCTAAGCAGTGATGAGATAAGGAATGATAATGAACATGGGCCCAAATGGATGCACTTTTCTTTTTAAAATAAATGAAAAATGTTCGTTCAATTTTGGCAACTTGAGTCCTGTATAATAAACAAACAATCAAAACCCCTGCCAATTTATGAGATGCATATTCCATTTAATTTTATGTAAAAATTTCGACCACATGTTTTCATATTATATCTTATTAAAATTCACAAAGATGAATAAATATTGTGATTTTTATATCCAGAAGGTACAAACTTGTTTGCTAATCTTAAATTTGCTTTAATGTGCATGAGATGTGTTTTTTAACAGTCATAATCAGAAAATGGGAGGAACCACATTCACATCACAAGATTATACTAAATATAAATGAGAAACAAGGTAAAAATTGTTTAATTAAAAAATACTTTCTGATGAAAAATATGGGATACGTTAATATTTCAACTTCTCTTACAGGGCTTTCTTTTCACACCAAAAGATTTCTCCTGGCAAGTATTCTATTGAACTTTTCCCTCAGGCACTTGAACCTAACAGCAGAGGGTATTCTTAAGGTAGATGCAATTTGTATGATGTCATAAAGAATACAGTGTCATTTTTTCAGTTTCTTTACATACATATGTTTAAATTAGTCATTTTTATCCTTTGCAACTTCTTGTAACACTATTGTTTTTGTTGAAACATTAACTTAATCACAATATATGTTTTTTCTCTGTTCATATCACAGTAACTCTGCAAGGTTTTTGATACATATTTCTCTCAATAAGGCATCATGCCCATTTCATTAATATATTATACTTGCTTATGAAGACTCTAATATAATTATGAATTCAATTTCACCTAATTATCACGATTAAAATTGTTTGCAAAAACTATTGCTGAAAGAATTAAATCATGATATATGCCCAAAGAGTGTTTGATTTCTGTTATTAGATTCCAAGCATTCAGATGGTTTCTTATTTAGTGGAATGTAAAGAGAGAATAGTACATCACAAAATCAAAAACAAAACAAAAAACCCAAAAAGTGGCATCTGTATATGCACTGAAAACTTTAGCTATACAACTTGTAAATTTAAGATTGACTATATTTAGAGAGAGATTTCCTGATAGTAACTTTTTTTTTTCTTTAGCATGTCAAAGACCAAAGTGTTTAACCTATTCTGAATTGTCAGTTGCATTTACCTAGCTTTAAAGAAGTGGACATTTGCCATGAATTAGTCTGTATTGTATTCAGTGATGTACAGTAATTTATCTCTGTGACATGAAATCCCCTAAGGTTTTGTCATATTGAGATGTTCATATGTCAAGAAGAGAAGGAGAAAATCAACTTAAAATTACTGCATTGAGAAGTAAGGAAAAAGTCATTATTTTTCTAGTACTAGGGTAAAGATTTTTTAATAAATAAAATAAATTATTTCATTAATATGGGGTTACAAAAAATGCTCATTTAAAACTAAGAACATTCTATAATAAAAATAGACACTAAAGCTTAATTCTAGTTTTTCAGTAAATTGAGACAATTTAAATGTCTCTTGAAAATATATGCAAACAAATTTTATAATGATTTATAATTTAGTTTGACTTGTCATAAATTTACCAATAATAATAATATAAATGTGTATTAATATATTGTTGGTCATAATAAATAAATTTCTGTTAGGAAAAATTCCTTATTGTCTTTCTCTCTAACCACACCTTTCCTTTGTTATCCTCTCTGTATTCTCTTTCACCCCCTCACCATTGTCTCTTTTGCAAGAATGAGTCTATGGAATACATTAAAAAATATTTGCTGAAGAGGGTCAGGGACAAAACAGGAATTAGGAAGATAGGAAGAACAATCAAAGGAGATAAAAATATGAAATTAAATTTAAAAAAATCAAATTGTAGACTACTAAAGGAATCCACTACATAACACATTTTGAATAACATACACCACAAAAATTTCAGCAACATTGCAATTCTATACTTCACAACAATATCTATAACAATTATGAAAGATTAACAGCCTCTAAATCAAGTATTAAATCTCAGTTTATCTCCAAATAACAGTTGACCTTGGAAAAGTAACTTCATCTTTCTAAAGTAAGAAATAAGAAAGATCAAAATTTGGGGGCACATCATATTCATAATTCAGGAACACTGTTACTGCAAAGTGCATATTTTATGAGATGCATTAAAATGTCATATTAAAAATATTTATTATATATTATACATATATATAGGAAGCATACAGTTGAAATATAACTCCCAATTTTATTTAAATAAAACAAAATTACTGGAATTATAAAATAAGTTTTTTTCATAGAAGTATTGAGCTATGAATGGGTCAAACCAGAAGATAAATATTTCATTTTTCAAGTTTATTTGCTTTTTGTCACTAAATATATACTAAAATATAATTCTATTGAGATTACACACATTGAATCCCAATATTCTATGCTATTAGGGACCAAAATTTTTCATCTTTATCTTCTCATTCTTCTTTTGGATATCTCAGCAAAATAATTATATATTTTGCTTAAATTACCCTGATAATTTTGACAATAAAATAACTTGGTTTCTCTTGGTATCTCTGATCTTGTCTGTAGAACTAGATGTGGTTTTAAAAATAAAGGTATATTTTATAATAATCAGGTACACTAGATCTATTATTTCCATTACTATAAGGATCTGAATTTATTAAAAAATAATTTTGAGATTTAGCCATTTTATCCAAACTGCTCCTCAAAGAGGGTAGTTCTGTTAACTAATATTTCAGTCCTATTAAAATGGTTGTGATTTTGTGTATCTGATCTCACTTTTAGAAGAGATATAGGTTAGAAAGATAAAAGTATAGAAGATCCTAAAACTAAAAATAAAAAACATGATAAAAGTATTAGATGAAAAATCATTTCCTCAACTCATATTTTCAAGAACAAACTACCAGCAACAGTTAAATATTGAGCTTATGAAGAAGCAACATATTATTAAGTGGCAAATAGGAGTAAGGATTTTTTTGTATATCACCTTACATATGCAAATAATTTGGCCTAATCTTATAGATGAGAAAACTGATACCTAGTTGGACATATAACATGACCAAAGCCAAACAGTTTGCTACTAGCAGAAGCATGATTCAAGCCAAAATTTCTCTTACTCCACAATCTAAGCTTTTTCCACTTGACCATATTACAATTTTATTGACATGCCAATATTCTGGAGTTTAATCCCCAAGAAACTTCACAAACTAATATCCTCTCCTATTGGAATTCTTTTTTAAAGCCATCAAGCTAAATTAGACAATGAATATAAACAAACGAACAAACAACTAACATGGTCTGTAAATCAATTAGCTAACTAGTAAAAGTAGACTGTAAATTTGTTTATATTCCTTTGTCAGATAAAGAAATATATTTTTGAGTTGGGATATACCCAATGGACAGTAGAAAGTTAATCTCTTTATTTAAAAAATTATCTAATATAAAAATATAGTCCTTTATTTCTAGTGTCCCTATTTCTGATTATTATCTTTCATCAAGAATATTAAAGCAAATTTCAAATTACAGCTATTAAACTAAATATATTGGGAGTCTTTTCTATTTGCCCTGCTATGATCTGTGGAAGACATGTGATTCAATTTTTCACACAACTCTAATAGACCATCCAATCTCTAATTTAAATATTAATGTATATAGGATAGTTTGAGATTCAGGCTTATAGATTCTAAAATATTGTATTAATGATGAAAAACCCATTCTTTTTTACCTGTGGAACTTAATTACTATTTAATTAAAGTATTCTAGGATTTTTGGATTTTTATTCCAGTTCATAAAGATCTTCTTGAGGTCCAGAATTGATGCCCCAAGGAGAAAACACCTCTTTTGGTGCAGAAGGTCAACAAAATGACATTTTTTCAGTTGTAAATGAGTGAATGTTTCTGGAACAAGGAGCTAAATATGATAAAAGTTGTTACATTGAGTGCACTTTTGTCTCTGGTAGAAAAAGTACTCTCATCAAAAATCATATGGCATAGGATTGGACAAGAAATCTAATCATAAGTAAATTGACTTAGCTCTGATACTTATTAGCTATATGCCATTAAGTTAATAATTTAGAACCCTGAAATCCAGTTTCTTCTCCCTAGGAATAAAACCTGTTTAATTTTCTCACAACTTCCATAAGCACGTTTGCAATTAAATAATGTAAAAGTATATCCTAGTACAGAATTCATACTTCTTTAATAAATATGACTAAGCTCTAGTTTAAATTATCAAGTGATACATTTTCAAGTAGTATGAGAATGTTTAAACTTATTGAGAATTTCAAAAAGTAGATAAGGTATGAGTATTGTAAACTTATGGATAAAAAGTATTACCAGAATAGTTGGGAAGCAGACTGATAACTGTAATATTCTATGTAGTAAAATATTAGAATATTAGAGTTAGACTAGTACTTTGCAATGTTAATAAGGGACACAAATTTTTTTATTATTACTGGTTATTGGGTCCTAAACCCTTACATTCTAACAAATTAATGGAATATTGGCTGTGGAATCTGAATTAACATGAAAAAAGAATTAAAGGAATATCATATGCCAGGTAGCCCAATTGGGAGCAATCTATTAAATAAATATAATCCAAAATTGATCTACAGTTTCAAGGGAGCACCAATTAAAATTTATTTTTTCCAGAAATTGAGAAGGCAATTCTACACTTTAGGTAAAAAACAAAGAACTAAGTTAGTCAACATTAATTTGAAAAAGAAGAATAAAGTTGGACAACTCATATAAGCTGATTTTAGTACTTGTCATAAAGCTAAATAATGAACAGAATACAGTAATGGTGAAAATATCAGTACCCAGATCAGTGTAACCAATTAAAGAGTTTTGAATTAGGTTCACACACATATGGTCAATTGATTTTTCACAAAGACAGCAAGGAATATCCATTGTGGATATATAGTATAAAAACATGGTACTGAAAATTTTGAATAATCTTTTGCCAAAAAAGGAGACATTAATTCATCATTTGCCACATATATAAAACTTCACTCAATAGATATTAATGTGAAGCCTAATACTACAAAAATTCTAAAGTAAACATAGAACATCTGTTTGTCCATGGTTTAGCCCCATATTTTAGATAAGACACAAAATACTGGAGCTACAGGAAGAAACTGGATACATTGTACTTCAACATATTAAAATCTGTGAAAAAGACACTTTTGAGGGAATGAACAATACAAGTCACTGAATTGGAGAAAATATTTCCTGAAAAGCTATTTAACAAAAACATGTATCCATAATATAAAAATAACTCTCAAAACTAATTAATATGAAAATAAAAGAAAAGGAAAATAATTAAAACTGTGCAAAAACTTGAACAGACAGTTTACCAAGAAGATACACAGATGGCAATTAAGCCCAGAAAAATATTGTCATTGTCATTCATCATTAGGGAAGTACAATTTAAAACCATGCTGCATTCATACACATTGTAAAATTAATAAAATAAAAATGTATAAAAATAACTGATAATGTAAAGCACTTACAAGTATGTAGAATAATTGAAACTTTCATCTGTTGCTGGAAAGAACCCTCTTACCCTATGACCCAGTGAACTTACTCCTTTTTATTTATCAAAAGAAATGAAAATGTATATTCACATAGACCTGTATGATGATGTTTATATTCCATAATTGGAAATAACCACATGTCCATCCACAAGTGAATTAGACAACATAATTGTGGCACATGCATACAAAAACTACAACTAACCAATATAGGAGGGAAAAACTACTGATTTATTCAATATTACAGATGGATTTCAAATACATTATGCTGGGTGGAAGAAGCCAAACTCAGAAAGCTGCATACATTGTGATTCCACTTATATCACATGCTGGTTCCCAGAACTGGAAGTATATGGAGTGATTGACATCAGAATGGTTGATGGGACTTTTGAAGATGATGGAAATACTCTATAATTTGATTGTGGTTATAAAATTGTATACATTTGTCAAGTTGATATAACTGATATATGAAAATGGTAGACTTTTATTCATATATTAAAATAACCATAACTTTACAACTACCATCTACATAAATCAATCTTTGCTTCAAAAATAGGCATTACCTTTATAGGAAAGATTGTGACTAGAAAACAGTGGAACTGAATCTTCTGTAATATTGGCAATGTTCTGTTTCCTCCTATTTATAGGGTTATTTGGCATGTCATGAAAATTCATTGTTTCATACTCATAATATCTGGACTTGTTTTTATGCATATTATCTACAATAAAAGGTGAAGATGGAAGAAACCTTATTTTGTTGTATTTTTTCTAATGAATTCTGTAAACTCCTGATACTTAAATGCTGTTTGACTCCATTTTACCATATTACCATCTTAGTGAATACATTTTTGCCATTTATTCATTTTACACTCCTATGACTGAAGGTTTTGCATTTTGAAAATTATTTTATACTTCAGCACTTTTTAAGTCTGTCAGCTTCCTTAAAATTATTAATTAACTTTCTTTTTCAAATTGAATTTTCTTCATATTTGTCCTTTCCATTTTTCCTTAACTGCACTTTGCATGGTGACACTCTTATATTTACTAAATTTCCCTATTTCTGTTATATTTTTCCAAATTTTAGTTAATTTCTGGATTCTTTAAATAATGTTTTCACATCCTCCAGATATCTATCTGTCTTGTTTCAGATAAATATGATATTCATGAAGCTTTAATATCCTGTTATTTTCTTATATAATATTTAACATACTAAATTAATGTATTCTTTTGCCTGCTATAAAGCCTTATTTTATGCTCTGATGTTCATTATTTTGGGGATATTCTTTGTTCTTTTTATGATTTTGTATATTAAATACATTTATATGGAGTTTAATTGTATTTCTTTTATTCTCCCATGTTTAAATATGATAGCCATTTTCACTATCAGAAGGAGGTATAGTTTAGGGATTGGTCAAAGTAATTTTTCACGCTCTGGTATTGCTCATATTTTTATGATGGTCTTATAATATTATCACTCCCAGAGCTATACCTGATTCTTTCTCATCAAGTACCTTGAATCCCATAGAGATACAGCCATTTCATTCCTAAGTGGTTTTCTGTGCATTAGACCTCATATGTTGCTGCAATTGCACATTCTGAGACTTATGTCTTGCAGAACTTCCATTCTTCTTTGAAACTTACCTCACAGTGTTTCTGTCCTACTCATTTTTCTTCTGCTTGCTTTGTCTCAGTTTCATTTTTTTTTTTTTTTTTTTAGTATTTGTTGATTTTTTTCTCTTTCTTTCAAATAGAGGGTTTATGCAAATGTCTGGTAATCTTCATTGTCTACTCATGTTTTATTTTTTTGTTGTTGTTAGAGAATTTATGATCTTACAAAACAATCATGCATAACATGAGCAGAATTCTCATACAACACCTCATTATCAACACCTTGCATTGCTGAGAGATATTTGTTACAAATTATGAAAAAACATCATCAAAATATGACGAGAATTCTTAATGTCATATTGCATCACTTCTTTCAGATTTTGTCTCCAATGTCACTTTACCATGAAGTCTCAGCTAAACTTTCTTTGAAACATGTCACACTTTCTCCAACACAAAACCATACTTTCTCCCTTTTTCGGCTTGTTTCTCCTGATGGTGATTCTTCTAATTCATGTCATTTTTATTTATTGTGATACACCCAAACGTGTAGGCCCTCAAAAGTATTTTTAATAAATAATGAATCACAAGCATCTAGAGAATTGAAAAAAGTAAATATAGAAGTGCCTCTCTATTGTCAATGTTTTATTTCTCTATCTGGGCCCTAAGTGTGTGTGTGTGTGTGTGTGTATGTGTGTGTGTATGTACTAATTCCTCTGAGTAATTAACACATCAGCATTCTGAATACAAAAATTTCAATGCTCTTGAGTTTTACACTTTTTTATGTATAAAATGTAAATGTGGAGGGGATGTGGCTCAAGTGGTTGAGCATCACACTCCCACATGGGAGCTCCCAGTTCCATGCCCTGTGCCTCCTGAAAAAAATAAAAACAAGCAAAAAACAAACAAAAAACAACAATTCTGGGAAGCCAATGTGGCTAACTGGTTGAGCACCAGCTTCCCACATACAGAGGTCCCAGATTCAATCCCCAGATGCCCAGACCTCAAAAAAAAAAAAAAGAAATTAAATGAAATCTGTTCCTAGTGTACCTAAATCTGTGTTTCCTCTTCTACACATAAGAGGAAATTTCAGATAATTTGCAGAATATTTATGTAATAGAATGTAATCAAGTTAAAATATGCTATGAAACACCTGGTACTAAAGACTTTATTTCTTGCCTCTTTTCTAGGTGATAGGAGGTACCCATCAATTCCTGGCTTAAGTTGAGTTCTACATAAGAATTGGAACCCCACACTTAATGTAATGCAAAACAACAAAGTATATAGAAAATGTAAAATCAAGGTTTGTAGTGGTAAATAAGAGTGCTCTAAATCAAGTGGATGCTTTCAATTTCCTATGGAAGGAGACAGTCTAGTTCAAAGTATGGCAATGGAAATAGGGCCCAAACAAATGGTCATGAAACTTTATCAATAGAGGCAAGAAACCTTCAACTATCCAGTCACTTATATTTTAATATAATGTATAGAATAATAATTATTTTAAGTTAAATTTGCTAGTTATGTAATCTAGGAGGTATTTTAGATTACTATTTATTTATTAGTCTCTTAATGCTAATCTCTTTAGTTCATAGTTGCTTTATCTTGTTTTATGGATTGAAAACTATGCATTTATAACAACAATTTAGTTTTGTTTATCTCATTATGGGGTCAAGGTGTATTTGTAGAATATATATTTCTTGTTAAGGCAGTATAGCTAGTTTGTGTTGTCTAGGAATGTGTTCATTTCATCTAGGTTATCTAATTTGTTGGCATACAGTTGTTTATAGTATGCTCTTTCTTTTCATTTTTAAAAAATATTTTAAAAGATGCTTAGATTACATAAATGTTACACAAAGATTACAGGGATTCCCATGTTCCCCACCTCCCACACCTCCCATAACGTCCCACATAAACATCTTTCATTAGTGTGGCATATCTCCTGCAATGGATACACACATCCTGGGACTTTGCCACTAAGCATGGACCATAGTTCACATTGTAGACCACACTCTCTCCCACACAGTTCTGCATGTTATATGCTGATGTAAAATGGCCTATATCTGTCTTTGTAATGTCACTCAGGATAATTCCCAAGTCCTGAAAGGGCCCCTGTATTACAACTGCTTTTCCCTCTTATAATCCTGCTTATTTCTGTAGCATTGATTATATTGCCCCTTTCACTTCTGATTTTACTTATTTGCTTACTCTCTCTATTGTCTAGCTAAAAGCATGTCAATTTTGTTGATCTTTTCAAAGAACCAACTTTTAGTTCTGTTGAATGCATTATTTTTTTCTGTTTGTAATTCCCTATTTCAGCTTTGGGTGGGTGTGGTGATTTTTATCTGCACATATACAGCTCAGCCTTCAACTAAGGACCTAGACCAAACCCCAGTATCAATATATGAGACACCTGTTTTTGAAACCCTATATTTAATATCCAACATCTCCAACTGCTGGAGTCCAAGGAAGTGATCACACAGGAGAAGAACATCGAGGAATAGAGATGGCTCCATAGACATGGCAGAGGCCCCAGAAAGAGAGAGACCCTGAAAGTGTACAGCTGACCTTGTGGAGAGAACAGAGCAGCTGAACCTGGAAAGGAACAAGCCCCTGAGAGAGAGACATTTAGGAGGTAAGGGTAAGGTAAGCCCTTGCAGAGACTGGCAGCCATCTTTCTCCTACATGTGGCAACAGACCTTGGTGAGGGAAGTTACTTGTGCTTTATACCTTGTAACTGTAAACTTTGACCCCAAATAAATACCCATTATAAAAGCCAGCAGATTTCTGATACTTTATATCAGCACATCTTTGACTGACAAATACACCCTGTAAATAGCTGGCTTACCCAGAAAACAGATTTTAAACCACCCAATCAGCTATTGTCAACTCCCTATTCCTATGCCAGCTAACTTACTCATTTCTAAGCAACTGTCTGCAGTAACCATATTAGAAAATATAGACTGCATTAACCAATGAAAATTTCCTCTGAATGTGCTCCCTCTTTCTACCTATGAAAGCCCACTGCTCTCATGGTTCAATGGAATTCCTTTCTGCCTTTGGTGATTCGAATCTTCCCTATTCATGAATTGATTCAATAAAACTCTCTGAAATCTTACCAAATTTTGCTCAAGATTTTTAAAAAATTTCTTTTAAAAGATACTTGGATTACATAAATTTCACACACAAAAATATAGGGATTCCCATATGCCCCACTACCCACACCTCCCATACCCTCCCATATAAACATCCTTCATTAGTGTGGCACATTATTTGCAGTTGATAAACACAACCTGGGGCTTTGCTATTTAGCATGAACCATAGTTCACATTGTAGTCTACACTCTCTCCCACACAGTACTGCATGTTATGTGATGATATAAAATGGCACCTTTATTATTGTTGTCTTTAGTAAATTTTAGGTAGCTTCTCTCTTGTCCTAACACCCCTGAAATATCCTATGAAAAATCTGAATGTTTTCTTCATCACTTTGTCAATTATCCACTAATTTCTTGACTTCATTTTTGAATGGACCACTAATAAGATTGAGTTTAAATTTCCATGTTTTAAAAGCTCTAATTCAATCCATTGATTTTATTTTCATTGGTTTATTTATATTTTTCAATTATTCCTGAAATAATTCTTGACATAAAATTAGTTAAAAATAATATTTTGCCATGTTGATATGTAAGGTATCTTAAAGTTAGCTAAGTAGAACATAAACACAATACAAATAGTTAACAAATATTGCAATGGCTCCTAACACTTAACACACTGAACAAAACTATCATTTTGTCTGATATGTCAAACATGTTTTAAATTGAGTGTTTTTATGAGCATATGCAAAGGGGAAAATATCTAGGAAATTTCAGACACTCAAAGTTGATCATGTAGTGTGGGAGAGAGCAAGATCATTGGGAGTGTCACAAGAGAAAGAATGAAGAAGTAGAAAAGAAATGAATGGTTCATTCTGGAAAGGTCAGAATTACTGGAAGACTATAGGAGAGGTACTGAGAGAAGCTAGAAAAGTGAATAGGAAATATATCTGAGACAAATATTAAGAGCATACTAAGAAGACATTTAAACATAATTTTGTACAAATGAAATATAGTACTGTTTCTTATGATGACAAGTAATATGTGGTATGTTTTTACTCCTATAGACACAATAGCAGGAAAATATAATTTTAAAAGTACAATTAAATGATTTTTTAACATTATATAAATAAGTGTGTAAGCTAACTTAACTTTCTATAGAAATTTCCTGTGGTACATATTCAATGCAATTAAGAAATAAATATTACACATACAAATTAGAATCAGGAAATATAAATAAAGTGTGAAATCCTTGTTGTTTCACATAATTATTAAAAATTGAGCTCTATATTTAAATTGAATGAATGAAAATCCTTGGTAGAAAAAGAAATTAATACAACATAATCATTTTAATAACTCTCAGAGATGATGAACAATTTTGAGGGAAACCAATCTTAATCAGACACTGTGACTGGAAGGAAAAATTTTGTATAACCTAAATAAGAAGTGAGTGATTATGTTGTCAGGAGCTTCAACATAGCCCTACAATAATGCAGTTTCAAATTTCATAAGCAGTTCATTATATTATAACATTTTATTATATAAATTATTATATTGTAAAATGAAATTTATGAGTCAGATCACTAAAATTAAAAAGAAAAGAATAATTCAATAATAAATGTGTATATACATACACACATGTATCTCAATCCCAAGAATGACTGCTCATTCTCTTTATAGGACATTAGTTTTTGATATATGAGATAGGATAACTTCCTAACCAAGTGACTCCAATTATTTAAGTCATAGTATATATACTTGAGGCAGGACAGAATAGAGACCTAAAGAGGAGAGGCAGAAAACGTAATAAGTTTTCACACAAACACCATCCAGTAGAAAAACACTAAAGCAGCAACCTTCTGTATGCAAGTTATCAGAAGGCACTTGGCATTGCTGATGTGCAAAAATAAGTTATCTCTTATGCTTTCTGATGTGGTGGGAATGCAGTTTATACCATTCACCCATCAGCTGGGGAATCAACACTGACAGCATGTACCCACTGCATGCTGCACATGCTGCATGTGCATGTACATGTTCATAAGCAAGTCATGGGGAAGGATCAGTTCTGATAACATACTTTTTTAACAATCCTAACTATTCAGAAAAGAAATCGTTTGAGAAGGAATAAGTATGTAAATTACTATGCCATATTTAATATATCTGAAATATTTGGAAAAGAGTTCTAGAAATAGAATTTTCAACTAAATGAACATTTTTTGAACACCATTATGTTCATGGCTGTCCAAATATCATAAAAAGATACAAACATGAGTATTCTTGACCTTGATGAACTCTCACTGTAAAACAAAATCAAGAGAAAATTATCATTATTTAATGTGTCTATATATTTATCCATCTATAAATACATCCTTATATATGCCAAAATGTGATCAATATTTGCGTCCGTGTTTTATATGTGATACATTTGTTAAATGCTGTGAAGAATACAAATATGAATAAGCAAATTCTGCTCTCAAGGAGATTACAGTCTTCTCGAATAGAAAAAAATCTTAAATACACAAATATATACACATTTTATTTTAAAACTGCTCCATCAATTTATCTTCAATTCCTTTCAACATATGTTTCAAGTGTGAGGGCCCAAGTCATTCCTTTTATTATTACTCAATGATTCATGCAGTCAAGACCATACTCAAAGATGGACCTTGCCCTGTAGTCATTTTTAAACAATGTCTGGAAGAGTTCATTCATCTGGGTTTACATTTAGGAATAAGCATTCAACCCTGCAATTCCCACTTCAGGGGGAAAATTCTCCTCTTAATAAGATAATTTCAATTAAAAAACCTTTTCTACTTCATTGGGAGGTTGGAAAATCTTGATACATAACTCCAAGTTGCTTCAGGAATTATTCTGCAGCTAGTACTTCATTTATTTACTAACACACACACAGATTTTTTTATTAAGTCTTTGAAGTTAGAGTGTCACACTATAGTTATGTGGATATTAAGTTCTGCAGTTATTTATTTATTTATTTATTTTTTAAAGAGACTTCGATTACATAAATGATACTTAAAAAATGTAGGGGATTCCCATATGCCTAAATCCCTACCCCTCCCTCACTTTCTCACGTTAACAACATCATTCATTAGTGTGTTACATTAGTTACAATTAATGAACACATACTGGAACAGTACCACCAAGTGTGGATTACAGTTTACATAATAGTTTAAACTCTCCCCCACACAATTTTGTAACATAACAAGATATATAATGTTCTGTATCTGTCATTGCAATGTCATTCAGGGTAATTCCAATATTCTGAAAATGCCCCCATGTAGTTTTTAGTGGAATATCTACTCTACTTTTTAAACACATCACTTTTACATGCAATAAAAAATAAAAAATCAAGTCTAATCACAGATAAATTATCAGTGTTTTGCCTGTTGCAGCAAAATGCACCCACATTATTAAAAAAATTCTCTTTTATTCAACAGCTCCAATAGTGCTTGCACCTAACTAAAATGGTCCAATCTTTTTAGTGGTGGTGTCATTTTCTTTATTAGTTATATATTCTTTTCTGCTTTGATCTCATGCTATTAGCCACTATTTCTTGTGTTAATAAAACTTAGAATTTTGTATTATCACTACCTTCTTCTTCTATGCATTCCATATTCCCTTTACCATCAACAAGCACCTCAACTAGAAATGGTTCCTTCCCTGGTGGGGAGAACCAAAATTTCATTCCTGAAGGTTCTGGACCATTGTTAGTCCTTCCTGGTTTGGGTTTTTGCAGTTTTCCATTGACTTTAATCACAGGCATGGTAGTATTTAGAGACACCCTAAAGGATCTCCTATATTTCAGGCAAACCCTTCTTTGCTGCCATTATCTTGGTGCAGCCCTATTTTTGCTTGATAGCCAGGATCTTTCAATATATAATTTCCCAGCTGTGGATCACAAGATATTGACAAGAGAGTAGGTCAAGTGTTGATCTCACTCTTTGCAAAATGAAAAGGAAGACAGGGGTGTTAAACAGTGTTTATCTCATGTAATTTCCAATAGCATCAATTAAACTTTTTAATTTACAAATGAATTCTCTCAGTTCTTTTCATATTAAATCACAGTAAAAAACAAAGGGAACAGTAAAAGAAATTTTCTTCCCACATTCAAACAAATAAGATAGTATATCAGTTGACAGAATATTGAAATATAAAGCAGAATTTTAGATGTTTCAACAATTATGCAAAAGATGTTTATTGGGAAGATAAACTGTGATTGAATTAAAATTGTATATGACAGTCTATGTTTCAATCAAATTTCCTTCTTATCAATTAACATGATGCTGTCCTTTAATGGTTAATAGTTACTCAATTCATTGCTTTTGAAAACCTAATTTCTTGACAATCCATATGTTTTTCCATTCCCTCAAAAACCTCTGGAGGTAGCACTTAGAGTTAACATAGATGGCTCATAAAATGTTTCAGTCTTTTTTGCTCAGAGAATGTTTGAACAACTAGCAAAACCTGAGTCATGTTCTTCAAAACTCCAGAAATCTCTTAAAGGGATGCAGTAGCTGAGCAAGTGCTAACTCAAGAAAACTCAACATTAAAAGTGGTAGGAGAAATTTGTGTTGCCCTTGATGGCCTCTTTTTTATACCCTCCCTGGTAGACTGTGAGCCAACTTGTGCTCTCATTGAGGGTACCTGGCCCTGTTCCAGCAAGAACATAGGTGCATACTGGGATGGCTTTACTTTGGTCCCAATCAATTGGTTGGCACCCTTAAGCAGTTAACTAGGATACTTCTTTCAGGCTTGCTCTCCCAGCACTTGCCCTGCAGACAAATGCAGTTTATGACCAGCTATAGCACTGTAAGAAACAATGTAATCAATATAGCCTAGGATAAAAGACAAGCTGCTTTAAATAATAAAATTGTGTACCTGGGATTGAAGGAAATCTATTTTTATAGGGAGAAGTGGATGCATTTCAATGATTGTAACTTGGGGAATTCCTAAGGCCATGAACAAACACTAAACACATGCTCAGAAGAAACTAAGAGGGCCCTTAACTTTACATTTACCTCAGACTAATTTTCTTGATAGGTGGGCTGGATTCTGCAAGAGAGTAAGGGCCAATAGAGTGCTAAATTGCAGTCTATTAAAGGAGTGTTTCCTGTACTGGTTTATTGGTTTTGTTAGCTTCTGGCACTCAAGGAAATTTCTGTCACATCATTGGCTGATTAAAAACTTAAGGAACAAACAGCTCCAAGACTAAATCCCAGAATTAACACTTTGAAATACTAAAATGTGCACTGTGCAAAAAAAATTCACCAGATATTATGGCTTATTTAGTCAGACAAGATCCAATTCTTGATGAGCAACTGTAGTTTCATGGTAACTTGGTAGCCCATTGTTAACCATTCAACCTTGCTAAGGCCCACTCTGAGGTGAAAGCTGTTTCTCAAAAGTAGAGTAGTTAATCTGCATAGGATTACAGAGCTTTGAGTAACCAAGAAAATTAAACACATGTATACAATGTAAATTTTCCATTTTAGCCACATTCATATATACAATTCAGTGGTGTTAATTACTGTTTAAGTTTGCTAAAGGCTGCCAATGCAAACATACGAGAAATGGGTTGACTTTTCTAAAGAGAATTTATTAGGGTAAAATATTTCATTTCTAAGGTTGTGAAAATGTCCAAGTCAAGGCAGCATTAGAGATGTTGTTTCACCAAAGATCGGCTGCTCCACTGATCCTAAACTCCTGCCACATGGCAAGGCAAAATGGCAGCCAGTTTGTGCTTGCTTCTCCAGGTTTGCTCACTTCCCAAGCTCAACTGTGGGTGATCAGGCATATGGCTCATCTTTCCCAGAGCCTCATCTCTTCAGCTTAGCTGTTCCAATGATTCCTGTCTCCAGCCTTGCTCTCAGCCTCTCAGGGTTTCTCTTTCTTTCTGTGTATGTAGATATTCTGAAGTCCTCTCTCACATGGTAGGGTAAAAATGGCATCTCTCCTTCACTGTTTCTCTCTGAATGTTTCTCCCATTTATAAAAGACCTCAGCAAGAGGACCAAGATCCACACTGGGTACACCTCATTGAAGTACTAAATCAAAGACCCCCAACTGAATCCAATCCAATCAAAGGGTTTCATACCCACAAGAATGGTTTAACTCCAAGAACATGATTATTTTGGGGTTTCACAGAAGCTTCAAACTGTCACAATTATATTCATAATACAAAAAAGAGCGGATTAAACAATGGAAATTTATTTTGAGACTGGGAGATTTCCACAATTGTGTCATCAGCAAGGTGATTCTTTCTTCCTGAATATTGTGGCTTTCTGGGGCTGGTTGCCTGTGATCCTCAACCTTTGCTTTTTTTGTCACATGGCAATACATATGGCTATGTCATCGCCTTTCTTCTCTAGGTTCCATTGACTTACAGCTTCCTCTGTCACTTTCTATGTGCCAGTTTCATTTTGATTATAAAGGACTCCAGAAATCAGACTGAAACCCAAACTGACTCAGATGACCACATGTTAAAGAAACTTCTACCATAGGTCCTATTTCAAATGGGTTTAGAGTCACAAAAATGCTTTTAGATTAAGAAAATTTTTAGGGATAAATAATGCAATACTCAACAGAGTTATTTACTTTGTTTCTTATATTTGATGTTTAATTATTTTTAATTAATTGTTCTATAGGGTGAGAAAGGTAGAAGTCCACATTCATACTTTTGCATGTAGTATCCTGGTTCATCAAAACCATTTGATAAATGAACTATTTTTTATCCATTGAATATGTTCAGCATTCTTTACAAAAATCAATTGGCCTCATACACATGAGGTTTATTTCTGAACTCCCCTTTCAATTCCATTGGTTTATATATCTGCCTTTGTACCATATCATGATGTTTTGATTATTATAGCTTTGTAATAAATTCTAAAATTGGAAAGTGTTAGTCCTACAATATCCTTATTCCTTTTCAAGATGGTTTGGCTATTTAGATCACCTTATATAAATTCAATATAAGTTTGATCTTTGGTTTTTCAATTTCTATGAGACAGCTGCTCAAATTTTGATTGAGAGTACATTGAAGCCTTAATCACATACATTTATAATGATTTGGTTATACTTTTAATTTTGTGAGCTAATATCTGTATTTAAAAATAAATAAATAAATTGGATGAAAAATGTTCAATTATGTGAGTCCCCGTTTTTAACCACAATTGAAATGTACAAAGGAAATCTTTTATCTAGTTACTACTTTATATATTTAATTAGTCTGCCTGGCCTTCATTATTGCACCTGGTTGCTCATGTATTGCTATTATGAAGAGGTATCTAGTTTGGACAGAAAGCCTAACATCACACAGCTTTTAGTCATAGAACTCATCAATGAACACATATGTTAAGATTCCAAATTCTATTTTATTTACCTTTCACCATTCTGGACTCAGGAATATCATTGAAATGATGGCAAAAATTGTTTCAGGACTGATATTTTTCTTGTGTGTTCTAATAACATAAAATGAATAATAGATTTCATCATATTCATAACATTTTATATTTTATTTCTTTCAATTCTGCTTTTACCTCATCTACATAAATTCTTTTATCTTGACCTCCCATCAGCTAATGTTCATGCCAACTCCTCCCCTCACAAAGGTTTTAAAATAAGAGAAAAAAAAAGCCATTTGGTGTCCCAATCAAGGCGTTAACACATTTTTAATTAAATGATTTTTTTTAAAAAACATACCAAAATATTTCATTAATTGCTAAAGTTGGTTGAGGATTCTAATTTGTTTTGTTTCATTTTATTTCCTATTCGTAGAGTTTGAAAATCTGCTTTTTCTCATGCTTCATTTGAATATTTCTATTTTCTGCAACTCTATTATTTTCACTAATTAGATGAATTCTTCACCTGATATTGACAATTCTTCTAAGTAATATTGAACTTATCTTTCCCAGAAAAATGGTGAAATGGGGCTTCCTTTTCCTACTATCATTTGTTCTAATTCAGATGGATTTTCTATAACTGAGAGGATGCATGTCAGTATAGTAAAACTGTAGCTTGACTTATATTCTAAATTTAAATATTTTACATAAAATTGTGTGTCCTCAAAACTGATTTGAAATTCCCTTGGGGTGAATGCATGAAAAATAAAAATACACTGTAATAGATAACTAATGAAATCTTTCTTATAACCAGTGCTTATATGGGCTAATAAATGAAACTTTGAATTCTCATACTGGTAACTCTTTGTGACAATTTATTGGTTAGGACTATCCAGGAAAGGCTTTTATTTTACTCTAAGTTTCATTGTTTCCTGCCTTATATAAGTATTATGTCCAGGTGCCAATTTAAAAAAAAATTTTCACAGTAATATTTATTTACTGTTCTCTATTGCTACTTTAATTATGACTTAAATAATAGTTATTTAGTTATTTCACTGAATGCACAGTCAACAATACTAAACAAATGTAATGCATTAAAATAAAAATGTCTTATTATTTTCATAAGAATTACTGTTACCAATCCTATCAGAGTTTCTTAAGAAATAGAAAAACATGAACTGTCAACTAATTGGACTTCCAAAAACAAATAACATGGGGATCTACTAAGCCATTAAATGACAGCACAATACTAAGTATTTAAGCCAGACATTTGAATGAAACACGATCTGTCTTAATTCAATCATAGCATATCTTTCTAATAAATATCTTGATTAGTTCTGTTCAGTAAAATCCAAGATCTAAGGCCACTGGGACAGTTTTAGATGAATTTAGAAAATATTGCAATACATGAGGCTGTGACTGTGAGGGTACACCTAATTCAGACATAATATTTTAAATAGTTTTAAAGTTTTAATCTTATTAACATAGTTGTCCCTTCAATATCAATTTCATTCTTCTTAGATCAGTATTAATGTCTTCATTCTACAGCCAAATAGATTATAGGATATCATTTTATACAATTGCTGAAAGTTCTAGATTTCTACAGTTCTAGTGCAATGTTTAGTCCCCAGATACACTACTATCTTATGCGTGCATATGTGAGAAGGAAAGTTCTTTAGCTGTTCACTTTGTGTTTTAGTATCATTTAATATGAAAAGAGCTAGTAGAATTCATTTGTAAGTTATCAACTTGAGCTGAAGGTTTTGGAAATGATGTGAGTTGACCAAATGACCCATAAATATATGGACTGATAACTTCTCTGTTTCAGGTACAGGTGGCCTCTGTATTCTATACCACTGTCATTCTAATTATGAATCAATTGATCTAGAGTTTGAGAAACAAATACATAAATAATGCTCCACAAGGAGTCATACATAGAAAAGAGTTTTTAGGAATAATCTATGCATATTAAAATTAAAACAACCTTGCATGACATTATGCATTCAATTACTCCAGCAATTGGGAATATATTACAGTAATCTCCAATGGCATAATAATAATAATTGATCACTAACAATGTAAAAACTTAGGACATGAATTCTCATTTCATCTTTTTGGCTTGCACACTGAATCATGGTATTAGGATATCATTTATGCACATCAAGAATTCAGAACATAGGCAAATGGAGATAAATAAGGAGGCATCTTAGCAATGCCTGAAATTTATGCCATACCAAAGATGCATGAGCAACCATCAAGCTCTAATCTGTGAAAAACATTAAATTAATGCTTGGTATAGATAGATATTCTGTTTTATCAGTTTATAACAATTGGAGAGCAGAATATTAAGAGGTTAAGATGTGAGGTCTCCTCAAACTTATGAATACAATAAATGGCAGATGGTTGTCTGAGAGAAAAGTAAGAAAGAGTGTAGAAATAATGAAAGTAAAGCCCCAGTGTAAAGGTTAGGACAGTTTATTAAGATGCAAGATCTAATGGGGCCATTGAGTAATATTGAAAACTTTGGATCTTTTTGTTATACTAGTTAAAATTTGATCATTTTTTGGTGATTTGACATTATTCTGGTTTGAGTTACCAAAAAAAAAATATGTTAAAAGTAGATTATGTTTTCCTTTTAAAAATCAGAGATTACTATATAAAAAAATGTAACCATTGGGCAGTTTGATGTAATTATGAATTCCAAAGATAGATATTGGATTATGCTTGTAAACCGGTCTGTTAATCTGGGCATGATGAAGTTATGATTAGGGCATTGACTGGGCCACTTCAGTAGGGCATTCAGCCCCACCCCTTGGTGGGTGGGGGTATCAAATATAAAAGGCAATGCAAAGGACAGAGGGAGCAGTTCTGATGTTGGAGTTTTGATACTGGAGCCCTGGAAGGTGAGCAAGTGGAGGAGCTTGGTCATGAGGAAAGAAAGAAGGCCCCGGGATAGAGACAACCTTTCAACTGATAGTCTACAGCTGACCTTGTGGAGAGAAGCAAAGCCTAGAGAGCCTCATAGTCTATAGCTGACCTTCTGGAGGAAACAGAAGAGCTAAGCCCAGAGAAAAATGCAGCCCCAGGAAGAGAGGAACCCAAGAAGCCTGAAACCTGGCAAACATAGACAGCTGTCTTGCTCAAGCACATGGCAATGGACTTTGGTGAGGGAAGAAACTTATGCTTCATGGCCTAGTAACTACCCCAAATAAATACCCTTTATAAAGACCAACCAATATCTGGTATTTTACATTAGTTCCCCTTTGGCTGACTAATACAAATAACTAGAGTATTACTCTATAATATCAAAGACTTAATATACAAATGTTTGTGTGTTTGTAGTAAAATGAATCATTAGCTGCAGAATAATTCCTGAAGCAAATTGGTGATATATATATAGATTTTCATTTCTCCAAATCAAGCAGAAAACCTTTAATAATGAATCTGTTTTTATTAAAAGGATATTTATTATCCCATGAAGAGAGAATTTCAGGGATGAATAATTATTTTTAAATGTAAACTCAAATGAAGGAACTCTCCCAGACATTGTTACAAGATGACCAATTAGAAAGGGTGTACCTCTTAGTACTCTCTCTACTGTGCATGAATCACTGAATAGTAATGAAAGTTTTAAGTTGAGCCATCACATTTGAAATATATAATGAAAGGAATTGAAGAAAAATTTGATGGAACTCTTTAAAAATAAAATGTGTAAGTGTGTGTGCTTGTGTGTCTGTGTGTATGTGTAATACTGAGCACTTCCCAAGAAACTCATTGAGAAAGGGAACTTATTAATGTTGGTGTTCTTCACAGACTCTAGCAAATGTATCACATACAAAATACACAAGTAAATATCGATCACATTTTGACATATATAAGGATGCATTTATAGATGCATGGATTTATCCACATATGCTGTTTTAGATTCCTATGATGCTCAATGAAATTCCACAAAATGGGTCAAACTATAGGTATTTATTCACTCATATTTGAGGTTGATTAAATGTCCAAATCAAGATATGATCAAGATGATGCTTTCTGCCTGCAGATTGTGGCATTCTGGGCCTGGCTGCTTGTAATCATCGGTCCTTAGCTTGTCATAAGGCAAGGCACATTGTGGCCTCTCCTGGTCTCTCTGTTCTCTTCTAGTTCCTGTTGAATTTCAATTTATTGCTTTTATGACTTTTTCTTCCTATGTCTGAATTTTTATGCTTATAAAGGACTCCAATAACTGGATTAAGACCTATCCTGATTGAAGTGGGCCACAACTTAACTGAAGTAACTTCATCAATAAGTGTTACTTCCAATGGATTCAAAACCACAGGAATGGATTACATTTAAGGAGCTGAAAAAAAAAAAAGAAAAAGAAAAAGAAGAAGCTGATTTTCTTGGGTAATATACAAATTCAAACACTCACACTTCCTAAAACTATCACCATGCATTACTGTGGTTATTGGGTACAACTGAGGAAAGAATATTATAATAAATGTACTATTAGCTGTTATTTAGTTTATATAAGCTTTTCCTTTCAAGTCAGGGTATATGATTAAGATTGGTTATCTTGAAGATTTTTCAATACTGAGACATATATTTTGAGCTGTCTTTTTCTGTTCTTTCATATTTCTGATTTTGTAATAAAGTTGTAAAAAAAATAAAATTAAAAAAGTAAAGCTGAATAAAATATTGATATATTTATATTTTAAGGCAGTACCAAGGATTGAACCCAGGCCCTTATACATGGAAAGCAGATGCTCAACCACTCAGCTAGAGAGAAGAATGTGCATTCTTCTTTTGTTGGATGTGGTATTCTACATATGTCTGTTAGTTCTAATTGTTATACCTTATTAATGAATTGACACCTTAATCAATATCTAGTGTACTCTTGTCCCTTTTAACAGTTTTGGACTCAATTCTATTTTATCTGATGTTAGTGCAGCTTACTCAGCTCTCTTTGGGTTACTATGTAGATGGAATATTTCTAGCATTTCCCTGTCCCCCTAATTGTGCCTTTGCATGTAAGGATTTCCTTTTAAACAATCTATAAATAGGTCTTGTTTTATAAAATCTTGTACCAGTCTCTTCTTTTCAGCTGAAGTGTTTAGTCCATATACATTTAAACTAGCTACTGAACAGACATTTGCAATGCCACTTTTGCTTTTTAGACTTTGTAAATCTTGTAGCTTTTTTTCCTCAATTCTTCAATTAATGTCTGTTCTCATATTTATTTTTTGTAGTGTACCATACTGAGTCCCATTTTCATTTTCTTCTGTATATCTTATTCAGATATTTTCTTTGTGGTTACCATAAGGCTTAAATACAAATGCCTACATCTGTAACAAGCTTCCTTGATTTGTTACCACCTTAAATTCAATAACTGCATAAATTTTGCCCCTGTACTCCTCCATCCTCTCATTGTTTTCTTCTACATGGTTCAAGTTATATCCTTATACATTATATGCCCTAAACAATCAACTTCTCAATAATTTTTTTACTTGTTTTATTTTATTTTGTTTTTAAGAGGTACTGGGGTTTGAAACCAGGGCCTCATACCTGAGAAGCGTTTGCTTAATCACTTAGCTCCATCTGCTCACATTTCATTACTTTTTAAGCATTGTTTTTAGACTATGTACAAATAAAAATTGGTGTTACATACAAAAAATACAATAAAATAATACTGGTGTTTACAATTATCCATATGGTTATCTATAGCAGAAATCTTTATTCCTTTATACTACTTCAATCCCTGTCTAGTGCCCTTTCATTTCCTTTTTATCTGAAGAATTCCTTTTAACATTGCTTGTAGGGCAGGTTAGTGATGATGATTTCCTTCAGCTTTTGTTTATCTGGCAAAGGCTTATTCTCTCCCTAATTTTTAAAAGATTCTTGCCAGGTTGAAACTGTTCTCTTTCAACACTAAATATTTTAGTATTGAAACTGTTTTCTTTCAACACTAAATATTTTATCTCACTGCCTTATTGCCTCCATAGTTTTGATGAGAAATTGGTACTTAATTTTATTTATAAGAACAGCATTTTCATAATGTACTGCTTTTATTGCAGGTTAAAGAACATTTCCTTACCTTCACACTCTCCAGTTTGACTAACTTCTCTCTGTGTGTATTTCTTTTCAGAAATATGTTTGGTGTTCATTGGGCTTTGCAAATGTGTATTCATGTCTTTCATTAAAATTGAGAATTTCTGCCCTTATTTCTTTGAATATTCCTCCTGTCCCTTCCTCTGTTTCTTCATTTAGGGCTCCTAATATGATTATACTGGTAAATTTAAAGGCATCCCATGGGTCTTTTAGTCTGTGTTCAGTTTTTACATCTTTCTTCTTCATGGTCTTCAGCCTGAAACATTTCACATTTCTTGTCTACTAATTTGCTGATTCTTTCTTTTGTATATCCAGCAAGTATTCTTCTTCTTTGATGATTTCTGAAGTTTAATATTCCTTTGGATGGGTGAAAATTTGTTATGTCTTTGCCATGTAAACTTTATTGCACATAGTATATTTTAATATTTTAATCTTTTTTATTTTAAACTGTTCAGAGATTTCATCCCTGAGCTGTTTTTCAAGTTTGTTTTAAGCTTATGATATTACAAATATAAACTTAAGTTTCAGGAGCTAAGAAAAATAAATGCAAAAAACATCTTTAACTATCTCTGAAAATTGTGCTTTGGCTGTTGCTCTTCCTTAGAGTTTTTTTCCTAATCAAGCAGATCAGTCTGGGGCTAAAGTGTGTGTTCTTCTTTTTTGTGTCTTGTGCAGGGTTTGTGTCCTAGCCTTAGAAATCCCCTGTAAATGAGAATTGTAATGCACCCTCTATCCCTATGAATTAGACTTTGACCTCCTTCAGTATGCTCTTCTGTATGTCTTAAATCCAGGAATGCTTTGTCCCAGCTTGCTTTGTTGATTGTTCCTTACACTGCTTTTATTGTATGCAATCTGTTTCTGCCTTCAGCTCAAGTTCTGGAAGAGTGAGACAAAGATGAGTGTCCTGTATCTGGTTTTCAAGCTACCACTGGATAGATTTGAACTGACATGCATGCACCCCAGTATGCACACAAAATTTACTCTTCTTATTTCAGAACAGAGCCATGGACCCAAAATTAGAACACAGGGTAAGGGTAGGGAATAAGCCAGGTTTCTTTTTTTTTTTTTCAATTAAATATACTGGCTACATATAAAATTTTTTTTTAATCATACACTATGTTACACAATATATTTGGTTCATAGTAATGTGATAATACAGGATTTGTCCTTTTGTGTCTGACTTAATTTGCTCAACATGATGTTCTCCAAGTTCATCCATGTTTTTATATGCTTTAAGACTTCATTTCTTCTTACAGCTGCATAATATTCCATCATGTGAATATACCATGGTGTGTATATCCATTCATCTGTTAATGGACACCTGGGTTGTTTCCAACTTTTGGCAATTGTGAATAACATCGCCATGAATATCAGTGTGTAGATGTCTGTTCATGTCACTGTTCTCAGTTCTTCTGGGTGTATACCCAGTAGGGGTATGGCCAGGTTATGTGACAAGCTTGTTTTCAACTTCTTTAGGAACTGCCAAACAGTCCTCCACAGTGGCCGTACCATTCTACATTCCCACCATCAGTGAAGAAAGACCTAAATGTAAAAGCCAGGATGATAAAATTACTAGAAGAAAATGTAGGTAAACATGTTCAAGACTTTGTAGTAAGTGGTGTTTTCTTGGATCTTATACCCAATGCACGTGCAACAAAAGGTAAAATAGATAAATGGGGGACCTCCTCAAAATTAAACACTTTTACACCTCAGAGGACTTTGTCAAAAGGGTTAAAAGGCAGCCATCTCAATGGGAAAAGATATATGGAAATCACATATCCAATAAGGATTTAACATCCAGGATATATAAAGAGATATTACAACTCAACAGTAAAATGATAAACAACCCAATTTAAAAATGGGTAAAAAACTTGACTAGACATTTGCCCAAAGAAGAAATACAAATAGCAAAAAAAAAAAAAAATGAGGAAATGTTTAACATCATTAATGATTAAGGAAATGTAAATCAAAACTACAATGAGATATCATTTCACACCTATCAGAATGGCCACTATTAAAAAGACAGAGAACTACAAGTGTTGGAGAGGATGTGGAGAGATAGGCACAGAGATACTTTCTTACAAGTAAAATTATATTTTCTTGATTCATCATTCACCCAGTTACTGAAATCCTTTAACTGCAGTTTTGAGAAAAATGGCTTTGAGAGTTTTTGCTAGTTATCAAAGATTCTGTGGGGAAACATAAATATGGAATATCTTATGCTGCCACCTTGATTGTCTAGAAGCAATCCAAATAATACTAAGTGCATTATAATATATTCATTAGGTAAATTGTATCGCCTAGAGAAATAACTAAGTATATAATGGAATGAGGTATGGTTAAAAAAACAACACATAAATAATGATTTTCAATGTAACAGGACTAAATACTCCTATTTAAAATTATAGTACCTAAAATGCATTAAAAAATAAGATACAACTATATGATATATATAAGAAATAGGTGAATAAGAAAGTATGTACAAATATAATATACCCATAAATATAAGAATATAAATACTACTGTTCAAAGTAGTACTGTTAGGAGAAGTAGACTTCTGTGTTCCAGAGATATGAAGGAAAGTATAAAATGAAAATAGAGGTAACTTTTTAAAAGAACATTTGAAAATTGTTAGCAGCTGCAAAATACATAAAACAAAATTTGGCAGAATCAATGGATTAATAATTAAAAGAAATAATTACATTGAATAATTGTCAGGAATAATGTAATTTTGTTGAAATGTAGGACAAAGAAGTCCTGTTCTCTCTCTCTTTCTTATTCCTGATTTTCTGCCAAAATAATTCTACTATTAGAGATGCTGTACTAAAATAGTACCAATAAAAATTAAGCAAATAAAAAATTAGTCATAAAATTTGTTTTGAGAATTATCTTTTCTTCACGTATTACTTATATTATTTGAAAGTAAAATTAATAACTATAAAAAATTGATTTCAATTTTGTGAAGTAAAACTCATTCATAGTGATAAAGCTTTCTGATGTGGGATTTACACAGATAATCTACATTTTCTCTGTAGGTCTCTACTTTGGTTTAAGACCTAAGGTCACCTATAATAAAATAAATTCTTGTGGCTCTTAGACCTCCAAATAAAATTTTCTCTGTGTCACTGAATTTTTGATGAAGAGTTGTGATTCAAAAATTCATCAAATATATAATATAATATTTTAAACACCTTCATCTACACAATCAAATTCTCTCTTGTAATTCTGAAGGGGAAACAGATTTTCTTGCAAACGTTGCTTACAACAATGAATAAAAATTGATTTTACTTTTATTAATTAATGTAAGATTCATAAGACATTTCACCATGTTATATAGAACAGAAACAAGGTTTTGCCAATTAAATTAATTATAAAATGATACTGAACTCAGCATTGATTTTTACCTTCTTCTTCATCTTTCTTTCAAAGCAATAAAAGGGAACCTCCCCTGATACCCTGGATAATGTTAGAGGACTCCACAAATGCTGAACTGAAGAAAGAGAAGAATATAAAATCCAGGACCTTAAACCTGAAAGTAGACATGCACTGTTAAGATAACTTGTAGTTTGTGGAGATATTTGGACTATTATAGTTCGCTCAGCAAGACGGCTTTGGTTTAGGTGGGCACTCACCATCTCTCTTGCAGAGGATGGCTGGTTGAAGACAGAATCTTGCCTGAGTGGGCTGTTCTGGGACCCATGGAGTCAGAGCCTTAGGGACATCGATCTGGAAGGAGCTGGACAGGGAGTTGGATTGCTCAAGCTAAAACTGTGCTGCTGGCTTATTTCTTTTTTGCTATGCTTCTTCTTCCATGATTTCCCATTTTCTGTGTATATTGATTTTGTCTACCAATGCTATCTATTTTCTTTCCTTCATCTTTCCAACTTCTGCTTTCTGTTGTGGTTCTTACATTCCACCTTTTTTTCATTAGTCCTCAACTTCATGGGTGTTGATTTCTATCTTGTCTATTCTGCTTTAGTTTTTTTTAAATTAACTTTTCCTTCCATCCATTTCTTTACTCTTTCTCTCACTCCTCATCATGCTGGCCATTTAAATCATTCTATATATTTTTCTCTATTTTGTTTCCTATTCCATAGTTGGTACTCCACTTTTTCCCCTATTACTCTACACTGCCTACATGAGTTAAATATTCATTTTAGTGAATCTTATATGGTTACTCTTCTAACTTTTATCAATATTACTATTATCCCTCTTCCCTTCTTATCTCTTTGAGTTCCTCTGGCCCTGGTCTTTTCATTCAAAGGAACATAGAAAAAAACAAGGAAATAGAACAAGAAGAACAAAGTGTCAAAGATAAAACTTAACATACACACAGAACCAACAGTTAAATTAAACTCTTAGAGCAAAGAGAGAAGCTAATCAACTCAACAAACCCATCAAGAAAAAATGATGAACATGGGGTAACAAAAAATTACAAACCATACTGAGAAACAGGAAGATATGGACCAGTCCAATGAACAAACTAAAAACCAGGAAGAGATGTAGGATATTGAACAACTAATTAAAGCTGTCCAAACAAATATGTTGGACCAACTTAATGAAGTGAGGGAAGAGATTAAGGATATCAAGAAGACACTGGGTAAACATACTGAAGAAATTGTAAACATACATAAAAATATAACAGATATGATGGCATTGGATGGCACAATCCAAGAAATCAAAAAGACACTGGATTCACATAACAGCAGATTTGAACAGGCAGAAGAAAGAATTAATGATGTGGAAGACAGTGCATCTGAAATTAAACATATAGATAGAAAAGAAAGAAAAATTCCAGCAGGGACTTAGGGATTTAACTGACAGCACAAAATGCACAAACAGGCATTGTAGGCATCCTGGAAGGAGAAGAAAAGGGAAAGGGAACAGAAGGAGGGTTGAAGGAAATAATGGCTGAAAACTTCCCAAACTATTTAGGGTGATGGATGTACATGTCCAGGAAGCACAGCACACCCCAAAAGTATAAATCACAACAGACCTACTCCAAGACACATAATTACCAAAATGTCCAAAGCTCAGGACAAAGAGAAAATGCTCAAGGCAGCAAGAGAAGAGAGAACCATCAAGGGAAGCTCAGTAAGAGTAAGTCCTGATTTCTCACCTGAAACCAGGAAGGCAAGAAGACAGTAGTATGACATAGCCAAGGTACTAAAAGAAAAAAAAAACTTCTACCTATGAATCCTCTATGCAGCAAAGCTGGCATTCAAAAATGATGGAGAGTTCAAAATATTCACAGATAAACAGAAATTAGGAGAGTATGACAGTAGGAAACCTGCACTTCAAGAAATACTGAAGGAAATTCTACAGGTTGAAGGGAAAAAACAGGAGAGACAGAGTTGGAGGAGGGTGTGAAAAAAACTAAAAAGACAAAAAGAGAAATAAACCACAATATGACATACATAAACCCAAAGAAAATATTGCTGATGTAAGAAATTCCTTGAGAGTAATAATATTGAACGTTAATGGATTAAACTCAAGAGTCAAAAGACACAGGCTGGCAGAATGGATAAGGAAATATGATCCATCTATATGCTGTCTACAAGAAATCCACCTTAGACCCAGGAATTCAAGGAGGCTGAAAGTGAATGGCTAGAAAAAATTTTTACAAGAAAACAATAATGAAAAAAGGACAGGAGTAGCTATTTTAATATCAGAAAAAATAGATTTTACATGCAAAACTATTGTAAGAGACAAAGATGGCCACTATATATTAGTAAAAGGGATAATCTTTCAAGAAGAGAGAATAATCATAAACATTTTTGCACCTAATCAGTGTGCCTCAAAATACATGAGGAAAACACTGGAAAAACTAAGTGGAGACATTAATGACTCTACAGTTAATGTTGGGGGATTTAATACATCATTATCACCATTGGACAGAACATCTAGACAGAGAATCAATAAAGAGACAAATACTGAATAAGACATTAAAGGACCCAGACCTAATAGACATATACAGAATGCTACATCCAAGTACAGTGAGATATACATTCATCTCGAGTGCACATGGATCATACTCCAAGATAGATCATATATTAGGCCACAAAACAACTCTCAATTAATTCAGAAAGATTGAGATGATCCAAAGAAATTTCTCTGACCACAGTGGAATGAAATTGTTAATCACCAAGGGCCAGAGAACCAGATTAGGCACAAAATATGGAAGTTAAACAACACACCCTTAGATAAACAGTAGGTCAAGGAGGAAATCTCAAAAGAAATTGATAACTACCTTGAAACAATGAAGATGACAACACAACAGATCAAAACTTATGGGATGCAGCAAAAGCTGTACTGAGAGGTAAGTTCATAGCCATATATCCATACAGTAAAAAAGAAGAAAGAGCTAAAATTGAAGACCCAACTGCACACCTGGAGTAATTGGAAAAACAACAACAAACTAACCCCAAAGGAAGTAGAAAAAAGGAAATAACAAAGATTAGAGCAGAACTAAATGAAATAGAAAATAAGAAAGCAAAGAAAAAATAAACCAAACCAAAAGCTTGTTCTTTGGGAAGATCAATAAAATTGACAGATTCTTAGCCAGACTGACAAAGAATAAGAGAAAGCAGATGCAAATACACAAATTAAGGAAGGAATGGGGATATTGCTACTGACCCCACAGAAATAAAGAGTATCATAAGAGGATGCATTGATAAATTATATGCCAACAAGAATGATAATTTAGAGGAAATGGACAAAGTCCTAGAAACTCACAAGCAAACTACATTGATGAAAGAAAAAATTGATGAACTCAACAGTGAAATTAAAAGTAATGAGATAGAATCAGTCATCAAAAACCTTCCAACTAAGGAAAGCTCAGGGCCAGATGGCTTCACAGATGAATTCTACCAAACATCCTGAAAAGAGATAACACCAATCCTGCTTAAGCTCTTCAAAAAAGAGAATTATAAGGAACATTGAGTAACTCATTCTATGATGCCAACATTACTCTAATACCAAAGCCAAACAAAGATACCACAAGAAAGGAAAATTGCAGATGAATTTTTCTAATGAATCTAGATGCTAAAATCCTCAACAAAATACTTGTTAATTACATTCAACAACATATCAAAATGATTATACACCATGACCAAGTGGGTTTCATCACAGGTATGCAAGGATGGTTCAATATAAGAAAATCAATCAATGTAAGACACCACAAAAACAGATTGAAAGAAAAAAATCTAATGATAATCTCTATAGATGCAGAAAAAGCACTTGACAAAATACAACATCCTTTCCCGATAAAAACACTGCAAAAGAGAAGAATAGAAGGAAACTTAATTAACATGATAAAGGGTATATATGAAAAACTCAAAGCTAATATCATCTTCAATGGTAAAATCCTAAAAGCCTTCCCTCTGAGTTCGGGAACAAGACAAGGATGCCCACTGTCAGCACTTCTATTTAACATTGTCTTAGAAGTGTTTGCATGAGCACTGAGGAAAGAAAAAGATATAAAAGGCATCCAAATTTGAAAAGAAGAAATAAAAATTTCATTATTTGCAGATGACATGACCCTGTACATAGAAAGCCCTGAGAAATCGACAACAAAGGTTCTAGAACTTATAAAAGCATTCAGTAATGTCACAGGCTATAAGATCAATGCACAAAAATCAGTAGCATTTCTATATACCAAAAATGAGCAATCTGAGGAGGAAATCAAGAAAAAAAATACATTTAAAATAGTAACTAAAAGAATCAAATATCTAGGAATAAATTTAACTAAAGATGTAAAGGACTTATATATAGAAATCTACACAACATTGTTAAAGGAAATCAAAGAAGACCTAAATAGATGGAAGAATATTCCCTGTTCATGGATAGGAAGAGGAAACATCATCAAGATTTCTATCCTACTCAAATTAATCTGTAGATTTAATGCAATCCCCAAAAAATCAACACTCTATTTTTTAAGGAATTGGAAAGTATAAATTTAAAATTTATTTGGAAGGGTAAGAGGACCCAATTTGCCAAAAACATACTGAAAAAGAAAAATGAATTTGGAAGTATCACACAACCTGACTTTAAACATACTACAAAGCTACAGTGGTCAAAACTCATGATATTGGCACAAGGATAGACATATTGACCAATGGAACTGAACTGAAAGTTCTGATATAAGTCCTTGCATAACAGTCATCTGATATTCGACAATGCCACCAAGCCCACTCAGTTGGGAGAGAATGGCCTCTTCACCAAGTGGTTCTTTGAGAACTGGATATCCATATTTCAAAAGAATGAGAGAGGATCACCGTCTCACACCTTATACAAATATCAACTCAAGATGGATCAAAGATCTAAATATAAGAGCCAAGACCATAAAGACCTTGGAATATAATGTAGGAAGCATGTACAGGACCTTGTAATTGGAAGTGGTTTCATGAACTTCACACCCAAACATGCACAGCAAGAGAAAAAATAGATAAATGGGATCTCCTCAAAATTAAAACTTTTGAACCTCAAGGATGATGTCTGGAGAATAAAAAGGCAGCCTACCCAATGGGAGAAAATCTTTGGCAACCATATATCTGAATGAAGCCTTATATCCTGCATATATTAAGAAGTTCAACACCTCAAAGATAAAAAGACAAAGAACTCATTTAAAAAATGGGCAAGGGACCTGAAAAGACACTTCTCCAAGGAAGAAATACAAATGACTAAAAAGCACATGAAAAAATGCTTGACATCACTAGCTATTAGGGAACTGCAAATCAAAAACCTCAATTTGATACTGTCTTGCACCCATTAGAATTGTGACTATTAAAAAAAACAGCAGACTATAAGTGTTGGAGAGGATGTGGAGGAATGGGAAACCACTGCTGGTGGGATTGTGGAATGGTCCAGCCACTGTGGAGGACAGTTTGGTGGTCCCTCAAAAAACTAACTACAGATCTTCTGTATGATCCAGTGATTCCACTGATGGGTATATACTCAGAAGAATTGAAAGCAAAGACATGAACAGATATCTGCACACCAATGTTCATAGTGGTATTGTTCATTATTGTCAAAAGTTGTAAACAACCCAGGTGCCCATCAACAGATGAATGGATAAACAAAATGTGGTACATACAGGCAATGGAATATTCCTCATCTGTAAGAAAGAATAAAGTGCTAACACACATGATAACATGGATAAATCTTGAAGACAATATGTTGAGTGAAGCAAGCCAGACATTGAAGGCTGAACAGTACATGACCTCACTGATATGATTTAAGGAAATTGAACAGTCTCCAAGAACTCTTGTCTGAAACACAGGTTTACAAGAAAGAGAAAGAGAAGAGAAATATGTGAGCCATCACCCACATGGACGTAATCTATGGTAAAGTCATAAAGTGTAATTGCCTGTTGAATGGATAGGATAGATGGGTATTTATATAATTGGGTTTGGTGGTGCAGGGTCATCAGGTGGGTTGACAGGGAAATGTTGTCTAGAATACCCAGGATACTGGGGGGAGAGATGGAAGAGGGACCAGGTGAACGCTAGGGATTTGAAAGTACAGAGGTGGAGATGTTCATATGGCAATATGACAAGGAAGTGTCACTGGTTTAGGGTGTTGATTGGGGGGG
>JAKSZT010054431.1:739093-755969 GCA_026826555.1 Tolypeutes matacus | reverse complement strand
AAAAGAAAGTAAATAAAAGCAAAAAAAGACCTTACACAAAAATAATAAAACAAGGTGCTCAAACATTATTTTAGCTTAATACAGGAATACATCTGTTTGTAGATGAATTAGATGAGACTGCCAAAACTGAATGGTGAATCTCCACCATGTTTTCCTTCTGGTGCTTCAAAAATACCCATTCATTAGTTAGGGCACACTCCTAGAAAGAAGTTAGTATTGCTTCACTAACTAATACAAAATACTGGAAATTGTGGACTTTCCAAAAGATAATACAATATAAGTAAAAGTGTATAATAAATATTTAAAAATAAATTCAAAATGTTACTTTAAAAACAGTGTGATAAACTTATGTAAATATATGAATATACCTAAAAATAAGAATTAACTTCACAAAGGAAAATATCATAAGAAAATTTATCTGAATATTAACAACATGTAGGAAAAAATTTCATTTTCTTCTTTAAATATTGTTGCATTCTAATGTTTGTGCATGATAGTGTCACACTTTTAAAAATAAAAGTGTCATTGTGAAAAATGTGCTATTACATCCCTGGTTGTTAATGATCTTGCATTTAAGCCACAGATTCATTAAGTATACCTCTAGAAATACTTTCTCTTTTCCCCAGTAATAAATTAAAGCACCAGCAAGAATACCAAGATATGATGTTCAACATTTTGTGATTTCTTTGGCGAAGGCAACTCTTTGTTACAAACATAGCATGGGTATATTAATTCTTGAACTTTTATCCTTGGAAACATTCCAAGAAATCTACCTTGGAAATTGGTCCCAGATGACCAAATCTTGCATCATCAGCAATCCTCAAAATAAGAGGTGCTGTGGCATCATCAGGTGAAAGGCAAGGGATACTTTGCTATGCTTGTGTTCACAGTACCTCCCTGGTATATTGTGACACATAATTTCCAGGAAAACTTTCCAAATGACCAGGACCTGAACAAAAATGTTAAGTTGATATATTTTACCTCAGAACAAAACAGAAATGTTTGCACAAAAAAATTTAAACTTAAATTATCTCAAAGGATTACAAATATTTTATCAGATAAATTTTAGTATCCTTAGTTTACCTATTCTATTTTTGAGAAACTTGAAGTCAACATATTTCCAGACAGATAATGCTTTGAGTAGTTCTTCACCAACTTTGGCTCATGGTAAGTATTTCTAATAAAGTTAGTGTGTATTAGTTTATCTAAAAGAATATAGGAATATTATTAGGAAAATATATATATCATGTAGGCCTTACCTAAGTAATGTCAGTATTTGTAGGAATGAAAACAGAATTGATGGAATCAGAGCCATCAAGCAAGGTATAGATATGGAAATATAATTTTTAGAGAATTTTGATATTAAATAAACAGTTTAAAACTCACCTCCTGAAAATTAATACTAATGTGTTTTCTATAATAGTAATACTCCCCAGTAAAGTTGCCTAAGGTTTTAATTTCTGATCTGTCATTTATATTAAATAATACTGGATACAAAAAAACTGTAAATGATGCTTAAATATACCATTGTTTGTAATATATGTAGTACTTTTTATCTGTTTTCCTAAAATTAATTTTAAGTAGTAATATATTGTTATAAACATGATGTCTGGACATAAATAATCTTGGTAGAATCGCAGAGTCAACCCAATTTAATGTTTGTGACTGGTTAATTTATTTAACTTTCTGTGCCCTTTATTGTATATAATAAAATTATACAATAGCAATACTTATGATATATTTTCATCTTGAAAAATAGGTATTTGAATGGAAGTATTTATAACAATGTTAAATTCATTTTAATTTTGCAACATATATACATTTCTATCATATAATCTCAAGATGATTTATACCTAATTTATATTTGTCAGTCATACTTAAATTCTTTTCAGATATATTTTGGAAGCTATTCTTTATTATACATTTCAAGAATCACTAAACTAATTTTTTAAAATGCCCAATCATTCATAAAAGCAAATACCATGCTGAAGTAATTTATACAAAGCATCTCCTGTGCTTTCTCAACAGCTTACAACAGTTGCACACTATGGGAATTAGGAATAACACAAATGTGCCTGACTTTATCCTTCTTGGATTGACAGAATCTGAGGAGATCCTATGGGTCCTCTTTATGCTATTTCTCCTGATATACCTGCTGATCATTCTGGGAAATGCTGGTATGATACTAATAATTCACCTGGATATTCAGCTTCACACCCCAATGTATTTTTTCCTCAGTCACCTGTCATTCCTTGACCTCAGTTACTCAACAGTCATCACACCTAAAACCTTAGAGAAATTATTGACTTTCAACAAGACTATTTCATTTATGCACTGCTTCACACAGATGTATTTTTTGTCTCTTCTTATGTGTCATTGAATTTTTCCTTCTCTCTTCAGTGGCCAACGACTGCTATGTAGCTATCTGCAATCCTCTTCACTACCAGGTGGTTATGTCCACCAGACTTTGCCACATCCTCATAACTGGGTCCTACATGATTGGTTTTACTGAATAATTAAAGTTCTTTTCTTGAACAGTTTGCATTTCTGCAAATCCAATATAATCTATCACTTTTTCTTTGACTTAACTCCAAATTTAGCCTTGTCCTGCACTGAAACTCATGACACTGAAATCATGATAATCATTCTCTCTAGTTTTAATGTAATTGTGTCTCTTATCACAATCTCTGTATCCTACATGTCTATTTTATCTACTATCCTGAAAATTAATTCTACTTCAGAAAAGTGCAAAGCTTTCTCTACTTGTGCCTCCCACCTCTTGGGAGACTCCATCTATTTTAGCACTACAATTTTTACTTATTTAAAACCAAAGAAGTTCTACTCTTTTGGAAGAGATCAAGTGGCCTCTGTATTTTATACTATGGTGATCCCCATGTTGAATCCACTCATTTATAGTCTTAGGAACAAATGAGTGAAAAATGCTCTCATTAGAGTCATACAGAAGAGACAGAGCTCCAGGCAATTAAAATAACAATGATGCTGAACATTTAAATTTATCTCTTCTTCTTTCCTATTTGGATATTTACTTGGTCACTCTCTAAATACACAAGTATCCATTAATTACTTTGCATTTCTGTTGACCCATGCTGTATGTGGCCACATATTATTCAGAACATTTCCAGGAATATGCTTTTAGAAATCTACAAAATAATTACTGGCTATGAAATATGTGTTAAACTTGTAGTTTAAATATATGCAGTTTTGGGGCAGTTAATGCACAAAAAATATTTGTACTATCTTTCAAACCATTTAATAGATATCCCCATAAATTTAAATGTCAGAGAATTTTACTATGGATTGCACTTTCAGAAGTAATTCTATTTATTCTGTAGAAAAGATATATAGCACAATCATAAAGAATGTTGCTTTGGACAGGACTATACAGGGTTTTGATTCAATATCTCTTCTTAGTGAGTCACTGGAACTTTACATAAATTTTCCTCAACTGTACAAGAAATATATAAATTCTAAATCCAAAGAGTTATTATATTGATTAAATCTGATGTTCAACAGAAAGTATTTAATGCCATACTAATAAATTTTGATCACTTTTATCAAAAACTTAAATTCTTACAAAATTGTGAATACACATTGGCTTTTGTTATGAAAAGCTTCATGGATATTTTACAAATACTCATGGTTATTCTTATCCATAAACAAACATACAGCTAAAAAGGTAAAGCAGCTTTTCAATATTTTGTCTCAGAGCATAGTATAATCTCATGATAGAATATTACAGAGAAAAGTATATGTGAATATTGAAGAAAACTTTGAATGTAATTATATTAGTAAAGAAAACAGAAATACCCTAACCATTTTTTAAAGTTTTGCTCATGGTCTTCTAGACAAATGTTACATATGTGTAGGTACATATTACATAAATATGCATACTTTTTGTCATTTTCTTTTTCTCTCTTGTAGCTTTTGATTTTAACTCATCACTAAAAACTTTTGTAATTCCTCTATAATTTAAATTTGGGTTATAAATGTTTTCTGGTACATGAGGAAATCAAGAATCTTGTCTATCTTTGTTTGAGACATGAAAATTTGTAAATTCATGAGGTTAACTATCTGCATGCAGTTATACCTCTTCTGTGTCTACCTGCTAATGATTTGATTTGAAAATCCTACCATTCTGTGATGTGCCAACAAATTTCTGTGCTTCTCTGTTTAATTTGTTTTGATTTTTTAAACAATCATTTCCTTTTTCCTATAAGATTGATATGTTCTTTAAAAAGAAATACATTCTTCAGTTAAATTATTGGCTCTTTTGTTTAAAAATTGTTAGTAGAATAAAGCTAAGAATTGATAATGAATCCAAATTTACTGACTTCTCACATATTTTAGTCAGGTAGGTTCCTTAAATTTCCTTTAAAAAAATTCCTTTATGTAATCTGGAACTTCAGTTTTAATTTCTTGTGTTCTTCAGTAATTATTTAAGAATGTAAGTTTTCTTCATTTTCCAAGTACTTAATTATTTTAATTTAAACATCAGCAATGTAGTTAAATATATATTTTTTTGCATTCTAGTGATTTCTATTCTTTTAATTTATATTAAGATATTCTTTGTAGAATTATATTGATTCATTTTCTTAAATAATTTTTAAAAGATTAAAATAAAGTTTTCTGTTTTAGGAGGAAAATGTTAGTGACTTTACACTTAGTTCATCACTGTTTAATAACTTATTAAAATTTTAAAATATTTTCCACAACATCCTATATTTACATTTAAATTTTAACTTTTCAGGTATAATGTCCATATAAGTTGCTATAATATGACTTACTTTTGCTCTGAAATAAATATTGCCTAGAATTTATATTTATTGCAATTCCTTTCTTTTGTTTTCAATTAGAGATATCTTTGATAAGTATTTATTTTTATTACACATTTTTTACTAATCTCTCATATTGTATATGCATGGTGTCTTTTCTGTTTATTAATGCATTATTTGTTTTTAATTATAAATCTGAAGCAAAATGCCAATCATTTTACTTCAGTTGATACGTATGACAAGTAAACATATTTTTATATACACTGCAATATTTATAATTTAAAAATTATTCAGAATTTCAAATAGTTGTGTTATCTCCCTTACTGGATTTTTAAAAATTTTTATTCTGCTACCATATATACAATGTAACATTTCTCCTTTTAATCATGTTATATATTTCATTGTTGTTAATTATGTTCACAAAGTTTTGCTGCCTTTACCACCAACAATTACCAAAATATTTCCTCTGTTCTAAAAAGGAATCCTGCACATTTTGTCTTAACTTCCCATTCCCTACTCCTGCAACATCTCCTGATAATCTATTGTCTATATTCTGGTCCTATGAGTTTGCTTATACTAATTATTTCAAATGATTGAGATCATACAATATTTGGCCTTTTCTGTCTTTTTCCACTGAACATGATGTCTTCCAAGTTCATCCATGTTGCCACATGTATCCGAAATTCATTCATTTTCATGGCTGAATAATGTTCTCATTGTTTGTATATACCACATTTTATTTATCCATTCATCAGTTGTTGGATCCTTGAGTTGCTCCCATTTTTTGGAATTTGTGAGTAATGCTGCTATAACAGTCAGTGTACAAATATATCTGTTTGAGTCCCTGGGCTCAATTCCTTTTGATATGTATATAGTAATAGGATTGCCAGGTCATGTGGTACTTCTATACTTAGCTTTCCAAGAAAATGCCAAAATGTATTCCACAGCAGCTAGAGCATTTTATATTGTGACTAGCAATCAGTTAGTGTTCCTATCTTTCCGCACCCTCTCCAACACTTTTTATTTTCCATTTTTAAATAATAGCCATCAAAAGGGTGTGAAATGGAATCATATTTTGGTTTTGATTTTCATTTCTCTGTGGGAAAATCTTTTCATGTGTTTTCTTTGAAATTGCATATCTTTGGAGAGAAGTCTATTTAAGTCATTTACCCATTTTTTAATTAGGTTGTTTGATTGTTGTTAAGTTGAAGGACTTCTTTATATAGTCTGAATATTAAGCCTATATGAGATATGTGTTCAAAATATGTTCTCACATTGTGTTGGTTTTTGTTATACTTTTGTGATAAAGTCCTTCAAGGCAAAAATGTTTTTTAACGTTGTCTCATTTATCCGGTTTTCCTTTTGTTGTTTGTGGTGTGCGTGTAAATTCTCAGAAACTAATGCCTAACACAAGGTCCTGAAGATGCTTCCCTATGATTTCTTGCTGAAATTTGATACTTCTGGCTCTTATATTTAGGTATTTAATCCATTCTGAGTAGACTTTTGTATAAAGTTGAGGTTAGAGTCCTCCATTTATTGCAAATGGAGTACTGGGCTTCCCAGCACCAATTGTTGAAGAGACTTTTTTTTCCCAATTGAGTGGTCTTCTACCCCTTCTCAAAAATAAGTTCACCATAAATGTGAAAGTTGATTTCTAGGTTCTCAGATTGATTCCATCGGGCTCTATTTCTGTCCTTGTGCCTGTTCCATGCTGTTTTGATAGCTGTGGCTGTGTAATAAGTTTTGGGATCGAGAAATATGGGTCCTCCAACTTCTTCTTATTCAATATGACATTAGTTCTGCTGGGCTCCTTATGTTCCATATAAACTTGATGATTGGATTTTCCATTTCTGCAACGATGATTTTTGGAATTTGAATTGGGAGTGTGTTGAATCTATTAGTTGCTTTGGGTATGACATCTAAATAATTTTTAGTCTTCCAATACATGACCTTCCATTTATTTATTTTTTAATTTATTTTAGCAATGTATTGTAGTTTTCTATGGATTAGCCCTTTACATACTTGGTTAGATTTATTCCTTGATTTTTTATTCTTTTAGTTTTTATTGTGAAAGGATTTTTTAAAATTTCTTCTTCTGATTGTTCATTGCTTGTGAATAGAAACTCAACTACTGTTTGCAAGCTGATCTTATACCCCACAGCTTTTCTTAATTCATTTCAAAGCCCTGAGGGCTTTCTTATGGATTTTTCAGGCTTTTCTTTATACAGGACCATACCAACTGCAAATAGGGATTTTTATTTCTTCCTTTGCAATTTGGATGCCATTTATTTTTTTTTTTTTCTTGCTTAATTTTTCTTGCTAAAACTTCCACTAATATAATGAATAAACAGTAATGACAGTGGGCATCATTGTATTATTTCTGAATTTAGATGGAATGCTTTCATTCTTTCACTGTTAAATAGGACATAAGTATGGGCTTTTCATACATGCCTTTATCATGTTGAAGAAGATTCCTTCTGTTCCTAGTGTTCTAAGTGTTTTTACTAGAAAGGATACTGTAATTTGTCAAATGCCTTTTTTTACAACAATTATGATGATCATGTGATATTTTCCTTCATTTTCTTAATATGGTGTATTACAATAATAGATTTCCTTAAGTTGAACCAACCTTGCATATCAGGGATAAATCCCACTTCATCATGTTTTATAATTAGTTTAATATGCTTTTGGATTTGGTTTGCTCGTATTTTGGTTCGGATTTTTGCATCTATATTTATAAGAGTTATTGGACTGTAGTTTTCTTTACTTGTGGTTTCTTTATCTGGCTTTGGAATGATAGTGGCGTTGGCCTACTAGAATGTGTTTCAGAGTGTTCCCTCTTCTTCAGGTTTTTGGAAGATTTTTGGCAGAATTTAATTAAATCTTCTTGGAATGTTTGGTAGATGTCCCCTGTGAAGCCATCTGGTCCTGTGCTTTTCTTTGTTGGCAGGTTTGTGATTACTGATTCAATCTTTTTATTACTAATTGGTTTTTCTAGATTGATTTCTTCTTGTGTCAATGTGGGAAATTTGCGTCTTTCTAAGAATTTATGCATTTTGTCTAGGTTACTTAATTTATTGGCATAGAGTTGGTTATAACATCTTCTTATAGCCACTTCTATTTCAGTCAGGTCAGAAGTAATGAATCTCTTTTCATTTCTGTTTTATTTGTATCCTCTCTCTCTCTCTTTTTCTTTGTCAATCTAGCTAAAGTTTGCCAATATCATTGATGTCTTCAAAGAACAAACTATTGTTTTTTTTATTCTTTTTACTGTTTTTTTAAATATGTCTTTTACCTCTGCTCTAATTTTCGTTATTTCCTTCCTTCAGCTCACTTTGGATTTAGTTTGCTCTTCTTTACTAGTTCTCCTAATTTTGTATTTAGGTCTTTGATTTGAAGTCTTTCTTCTTTGTAAATATAAACATTTAGACCTATAAATTTATCTCTCATCACTGCCTTTGCTGCATCCCATAAGTTTTTAGATGTTCTATCTTCACTTTGTTTGCTTCAAGATAATTTCACTTCTGATTTCTTCTTTAACTCATTGGTTGTTTAATAGTATGTTTTATAATTTCCATGAACTTGTTCATTTTCCATTTCTCTATAATTGATTTATAGTTTCATTCTATTTTTGTCAAAGAATAAGCATTGTATGACTTCAATATTCTGAATGTATTTAGACTTGCTCTTTACCCAATATATGGTCTATCCTGAGAATTATCCTTGTGTACTTGAGAAGAATATTTATTCTATTTTTGTTGTGCGCAGTGTTCTATGTATGTCTGTTAGATGTAGTTGGTTTAGTGTAACATTAAGCCCTTTAGTTCTTTATCGATCTTTTGACTAGATGTACTATCCATTATTGAGAGTGGTGTGTTAAAGTCTTCTACTATTAATATAGCATCATCAATTTTCCCCTTCAAATTTGTCAGTGTTAGATTCATGTAATTTGGGGCTCTGTGGTTAGGTGCATATACAAAATTGTTACATATTACTGTTGAATTATCCCCTTTGTAAGCAAATAATGGCCATCTTTGTCCCTTGTAACTGTTTTTTATTTAAAGTCTATTTTATCCAATAGTAGTACATAAACCTATCTCTCTTTTTATTATTACTTGCATGATATATTTTTTCCATGCTTTCACCCTCAAACTATTTGTATCTTTCCCTTTATGGTTAGACTTTTGCATGCTTTTTTGTCCATTCTGCAACTATCTGCCTTTTGACTGGAGAGTTTAATCTATTTCCATGTAAAGTCACTATTGATAATACAGTACTTTCTCCTACTATTTTGATATTGAGTTTTTATAACTCTTACACATTTTTTGTTCCTCACTTCTGCTAAAGCCTACTTTTATATTTATTTGCTTTCTTATTTTAAATCATACTTAGTTACTTCTCATTTTTACCTGGATATATTTCTTATCAGTTTCCCTTGTGGTTACCATGGGATTAAAATTTAACATACAAAATATATAACATTTATAATTTTTCTGATACCAATTTTATTTCAATATCATTCACATATACTCTTCCAATAAAACCATCAAGCCCCCTCACTTTTTAAATAGTTACCCTTTATATCTTTGTAAATTGTATTTCCAAAACCATAGATTTATCATTACATTTTATGTATATGTATGTTAGCATCTGTTGAGAACAATAAGTCTAGTTACATACCAAACAACACAATACCATGATATTGGTATCTATAGTTACCAAATTGTTCCCTTTAAAATGCATTTATCTCTCCATGATGATTTGAACCATTGTGTAATGACCTTTCCTTTCAATCTGAATAGTCCTCTTTAGAATTACTTACAGAAGATGTTTACTGGTGATGAACTCCCTCAGCTTTTATTTATCTAATAATGCCTTAATTTCACGCTCATTTATGAAAGTGAGTCTCACCAAATGTAAAATTCTTGACTGGCAGTTGTTTTCATTCAGCACTTTAAATATTTCAGAGAACTGCCTCCATGGTGCCTGATGAGAAATTGGCCCTTTTTTTTATCTATTTGGGGTTCCCTTTTATGTAACACCTTGATTTTCTCTTTCTGCTTTCCAAATACCCTCATTGTCCTTTTCATTCTATATTACAATCACTATATTATGGGGTGTATTTTCTTTTCCATTTTTATCCTGTTTGGTGTTCCCTGAACTTCCTGGATGTGCATATTCATCATTCATGGTTTTTTTCGCTAAGTTTTGGAAGTTCTCTTTAATTATTTCTTTGACTATTCCTATTGCCCCTTTCTTTCTTCTCCTTTTGTGTCCCCCATAATGCATATATTCATGCTCTTGATAGATTCTCATAGCAGTCTTAGGCCATTTTCATTTTAATAATTCTTTTTTTTCTTTCTTTCCTCAGTCTGACTTAGTTCAAGTGTCTTGTCTTTAAGTTCACTGATTCTTTCTTCTGCCAGATCCAATTTGCTCTTGAAATACTTCTGGGTATTTTTCATTTCAATTATTGTGGTAATCAACTCTACTCATTCTGTTTCCTTTATTAAAATTTAATCTCTTCACTTAGACGCTAATGTTATTCACTCATTATTTTCCTGATATCTTTTAGTTTTTTCTCTGTGCTTTCCTTCACCTTGTCCAGCATATTTAAGATAATTTATTTAAAGATTTTGTTCAGTATGTCCACATTCTCATTTTCTTTATTGGTGTTTTCTGTATTTTCATCCTCTTTCTTTGGATGAGTTATCATTTCTTTGTTTTTTTAATATTTTTTACACATTGTGGATTTTAGTATTTTAAAATGTTACCTCTTGGATTTATTCCTTGGTTGTCTGTTTTTATGATTGTGCAACCAGCTGGACATAAAACAGAGATGTACTTGAGCTTCAGTCCTCCTGTCTGATAAGCCTGTCCAGCAAATGTAGTTGCAGGGTCTTCCCTGTCTTTCTGGACCTCTTTCTTGTCTTGAGCATTTGCTTTTTAGTTGTTTTGGTATTTCCTCATTTATAGGAATTTGATTGTTCCCTCTGTTACTCAGGAGACAGATCTCCTTCTCCTGGGTATTTGAAGCTGGCAGACCTTTTTCCAGGACTGTCTCCTACTTTAGCTTTTTACATTACTCCCTTTGTCTCAAGCTGTTCTTGCCTGGATTAAAAATTCTGGGATACTTACCTGGCAGGGGAGATACCATGATCACGAAGGTGGTTTTCCCAGGGTGAGGCTTACCCATTGCATTCCGGATGTGTTGGCCCCTGCTATTTCCCCAAATGCTGGAAACTAGACTGCATAATTTGTGGTAGTGTGGGACTGTGTTTGTGTTCTCTCTGGGAAAAAAAAATTCTGGGATAAGAGTTACCCTGGAGACACCTTCTCATGTCAGTTTTCCTAGCCAAAACTGGGCCAGGAACCACAAAAGGGGTGTAGACTGTCTCCAAAGTTACCAGGAAGGGGATCAAGAAGGGCACCAAATCTTTTCCAATGGCTTCCTAAAACTAAGCTTTCCTGTCCTGCCCAGCAAATGCAGTCCTTCATCAAACTGTCTCCAATAACCTTGAGGAAGAACTACATCTTTAATTCTTAGCCACCCCCAATCCTGTCTGGGAAGTTTTGAAACAATGATTGTTACTTCCTATGTCCATGGCTGGGATAAAACAATGGTTGCCACCGCCTTTGTTGGGGGTTTGTTGAAATAATAGTTGCCCTCAGAGCTGGTTCCCCAGTGATCCTAATTTTCTAATCAAAAGACATTATCAGTGATCAATCAGGCCCACCCTTTGAAGGTTTTTATATCCTTTTCTTTCACCAGAGAGTTAATGAGGGCCCGGACTCCAAGGGGGCCTGCTATTAAGATGAGGGATAAGCTCCAGTAGCCACTGTGCAGAAAGAACAATTTACTGTCTTTAGCCATAGTTTATCAGTCTCTTCATCCATCTCTTCCCTGGATGGTGCACAGTGTTCTTCTCACCTCTGGAGTTTCAAAACAGCTGTTTTAAACAGGTCCTTCCTGTTTACTGCTTGTATTGGTTGAAGGACTGTTTCCTGAAGAGCCCTACTCTGTGATCTTCCCCAGGAATCCTAACATCAATTCTTATTTTAGTTCTGTAACTATATCTGTGACAAATGATTGATATTGTCCCATAGCTCTTGCATACTGTTCCCCACAATTTTTTGTTTTTTTCACATCTTTTCTGTTTGGTTAATTCTTATTGGCTTATCTTCAAGGTCATTAAATTTTTGTCAACTGTATTGAGTATTGATAATCCTGTTGGTGGAATTCTTTGTTTCTTATATTATGTGTTTGTGATTTTTAAAAGTTTTATTTCTAACATTTCTTTGGACTCTAAAAGAGTCCATCTTTATTATGAAATCTCTGATGTATTCATAAAAGTTTATGTCTTCTCCACTATATCTTTAAGTCTAGTAATATTCAATATATTTTAGCCAAAGACCACTAGGAAAACATGTCATTGAACAGTTTGGTTTCATTTCTCATTGCAGAGAAGAAGTAAACATGCAATGTGGAATTATGTGCTTTCTATGTAACTTGGTTTTAGAAAGAACCTAGGCTTAAGGATTATATGATTTAGTCTTTGAGTAACTTGGGGAAAGGTATATGGACATGAAGTTTTGTTAATTGATTGGATGCTTTTAGAATGCAGGGACAATTCTATAATTTGGTATTTCAATAACTTTTATCTGTTATTAGGGAAAACTAATGTAAGAATAAAGCTATAGTTTGTAAAGTAATAGCTATTCTTCATTTAATAATCAAGAAAGAGGAAGATATTTTGCTTTTTGTAAGTTGTGCAGTGAACTTGACTGAAAAATTTCCAACCTGTCCATTGTCTTTTTTATTAGCACTTAGGAAAAAACATCAGGGAATATATTAAGAATGTATGCAAATCATTTGATATTATGGCTTTGCAACTGACAATGTAGGCCACATTTGGCTTTAGCAATCCATTATAATTTATCTGTATTCTTCCTATGTGCTGGTATAGTGTTCATATCTTCTCCCACTCTCAGCCAAAGTGAAACAGTACATTTGCCCAACTCCTTTTTGAGAGGCCTGTTTCTCCTTGGTATTCTGGTTTATTGGATGTTTCCAATCACATTTTTCTCATGGTCTCATGGAAAATTTGATTTTGTAGATAATCTGTCTTTTTAAAACTGTTATGATTGAGGTAATATTCTTTGCAGATTTCTACATTCTATGTACTAGTGGAAGTTCTATATATCCTTTTATATCTTATTCATTTTTGTGGCTTCTTTCTGGATAATTCCACACTTACCAATGAAATATTTATCTGATTTTCTGGTACTGCATCTTGAAAATGTAATTAAAGTTCAGGATCATTGTAGGTTTAATTGATGTAATTAATTTTCTCATAGTCTTCTCTCCTTCTAACACCTCTTCCTCCTTCTCCCCTTGTTGCTCATCCTCCTCTTCTTATTTCTTCTTTTCCTTCTTTTTCCCTCTTCTTCTTCTTCTTCCAGCTTTACTCCCCCTTCCCCCTGATCCCTCTTACTCCTCTTCCTCTGTTGTCATTGTTGTGTTCTTTTTTCTTCTTCTCTTCTTTTTTTCTATCTTCACCCTTTTCTTCTATTGCTACTAATTATACTTCACTTTCCTTTATTGCCTTTGCCTTCTTGATCAGTATAATAGGGTACTCTAGGGAAACAGAAGTAACAATATATATAATTTATATTTATATATATGTATATATGTAAATATTTTAAAAATTTTATAGGAATTGGCTCACATGACTATGGGGGTTCTCAAGTTCAAATATCAAAGCCATACACAAAGTGGGAACACCAATGAAGATTTTTGATGAATTCCCTGGGAGAAGGTGGCCTGCTGAATTAGAGATGGAAATTCTCCTTCCTGCCTGCTGAAACCATCACCTCTCATTTTAAGGCCTTCAAATAATTGGATGAGACTTCTCTCATTGTTGAAAGCAATCTGTAATAATTTTTGTAGATAAAATCAGCCAAATATGCAATCAAGTTACTGATTTTTTAAATCCATGAAATTTTCTCATATCAATCTTATTGAAAAAAGCTGGACATCATAAGCTGGCCAAGTTGACACATGAACTTAACCATCACAGTCCATCCATGTCAATTGGCACCCATACATGTCTCCTTAAACCATACATAATCTCTAAGTAAAAGTAAGGACAGTTATATTTTTGTCTAACAATAGTCACCTGTCCTGTGATAAACTAGAAACCAACTTTCCAGAATAGGGTGTAAATGGTAAGGTAATATACACTATTAAACTTGATATCCTATAATATAAATACTGTGGCATGAAGTTAATACAACTTATGTCATATGACAAGGGGATAAGATAGCAAATAAAATAAGGATATTTAATTTACATATAATTACAAACATACTTATCACAAAAAAGAAGAAACATTTATAGCAATTAGGAGCCTTATTTCTGTAAATTGTCATATGGTCAGAGCTTATATTTATAGCTACCATCTTCCCCTACCCATTCCATATTCTCTTTCCCTTTAGCAAGCACAGAAGCTGGCCATGGTTCTTTGCCCAGAAGGGTGACACAAACCTTTATTCCTGAAGTATCTGTGCCATTAGTAACCCTGTCTGGATTGGGTTGTTGCAATTTTCCTTTGACTTTCATCACAGGGTAAGGCATTACTAAGAGATGCCCTAGATGATCTCCTGTATTCCAGGAAAGCTCCTTTTTTACCAATTGTCTATAGTAACTGTCCTATTTACCCTTGATAGTCAGGCAATCACTCCAGAGAATACACTAATTCCCTTCTTTTTCTGCTGATTCAGTAGCATGAGGACAACAAAATGACTGGATAGTAGCCTTAACGTCAAGTTCAGTGGACTCATTGTTGTGTCTCCTGGTGTATGCAGTCCTCCTTTTGAAACCAAGACCTGTAGACAATAAAAGCTTAAGGTTGAGGGGCAGGAAGCAAACATATTTCTATTAGATCACTAGAGATAAGAGTGAGAAGTGCATCTTCTATTTCCACTACATGATTCCTGGACTCATACATCCTGGCTATGGAAGAAACAGCAACATAGAATAGACACTGATTTATAGAATATACAGTTTCCTGGAGAACATTGCCATAGCCCTGCAAGAGAATCTGTTGGTGTTCTGAGTCTTCAAAGTCTTTCCACTATTATATCAGCTACTTTAAGGTGATTGCAAACATGGTAAAACATTTAACTCCATAAACCCATTCCCAACTTCATTTGCCATGAAGTAGGTACATTGTCCACAAGCAATGCTGGGTTGAATACTGTGACAGTGGATTTGACATCCTGTCAGTCCACAGATGGTAATTATTTTCAAAAACATTTCATGCAGAGAAGGTCAACCCATACTTGGAATGTATGTCTCTTTCAGTTTGAACAAAATATTGCCTTTTCTATGAAGGATGTTGGCCATGTAATCAACTTTTCACTAGTTAGCAGGTTGATTACTTTGGAGAAAAGCTGTCATATTGGGGACTAATTCTCTACTTTTGGCAGATTGGACTGTCATCAGTAGCTATATCCAGGTCTGATTTGATGAACTGAAGTCCATTCTGCACTAACCAAGCATCACCTCCATCATTACCACCATGACCATTTTGATCATGAGCCCTTTGGGCAATGACAGGAGTGGCTGGGGATAGAGGCTGACTAGTATCCACAAAATGGGTAATCTTATTCACTTGATTATTAAAATCTTCCTTTGCTAAATTACCATTTGGTGAGCATTCATGACAGACAACTATTCCCATGTTTTTGCCCGCTCAGAAAAATCTATCCACATATCTCTCTCCCGAGATCTCTCTGTCACTATTTATGTAAACATTTTCCTTCCCAGTCCCTGGCCATCCAGCCAAACCATTGAATCAACATAACAAACAACTTCCATCCATTACTCCTTCCAGGCTAAATGGACAAGCAGCTCTTTAAAGTTCTGCTCACTGGGATGATTTCCCTTCAACTATTGTCCTTCTGGAATGTTCCAGAAAGGGGCTTTAATGCTGCATCTTTCCGTTCACTGGTGTTACCTGTATATCAGGCAGAACCATCTGTATACCAGGACTGAATTTTTTCTTACTCAGTCAACTGATAATAAGGAACTCTCCAAGAGGTCAAAGTTATGAGTTTATAAGAAGATAATGTGGCAGGAGGGGAGACCATGGGCATCTGGGCCATTTCCCAATATAACTACTTGTGCCTTCAGAGTCTGCTATAATCTTATCTTGCAATACAACTTCAATTTTATGATGGAGTGCTGCTGTGGACACCCAATTTAAGAATTGTGTTAGAAAAAAACCCAGTTCATGATGGGCAACTCAGGGCCCATGAAAAATTGGTTGCCTACATATAAGTACTCTATCCTTACTAAGACCCAGTAGCAGGCTAAAGCTGTTCTCAAAAGGAGAGTAGTTCTCTACATAGGATTATATGGATTTGCTCCACAATACTTAAGGTCTGCACCATGAAAGTCCTATAAGGGACTGCAAAATGTTCAAGGAAGTGTGTCTACTTGTCACTGACACTTCTAGCAATGTTGAATCTGCTGATTCATATGGTACAAGTGGCAGAGCAGACTGCACAGCATCCTGCACCTGTTTCAGAGTTTCCTATTGTTCCAGACCCACTTCAAAACTAGCAGCTTTTCAGGTCACTCAGTGGATGGCAGGAGAGGCACAACCAATTGAGGACTATGTTGTCTCCTAAATCCAAAGAGGCCATCTAGGTATTGTGTCTCTTTTTAAGTTTTAGGAGGGGGTAGATGCAATAGCTTATTCTTCACCTTAGAAGAGATATCTCAACGTGCCCCACATCACTGGACATCTAGAAATTTCACTGAACTGTGATGACCCAACTCAGACCTTGCCTCAGGCGTTTGCGGGGCACTACGCCCCACCTTCTTCCCGGACCCAACTTCCCCATTTCTCTCAGCCTATCACAGCATTCCCTTACAGCTATAACCTTATTTGGACATATTAGCCTCCTCTCCTGACATCCCCCTCCCTCCCAAGTCTGCTCCCCCACGCCCAGCAACAGCCTAGCCCTATCAGAAAACAACACGCTCACCCCCGCCACCCCTGCCTATATAACTG
>JAKSZT010054431.1:685756-723301 GCA_026826555.1 Tolypeutes matacus | reverse complement strand
AGTCCATCCTGGATGATGTGTGCAGCACACTCCTTGTCTGCAGGTCCCCAAAACAGCTCCCTTGAAACACTTCTGTGTCTCCCATGTTTTATAAAAGAGCTGTGGCCTGCTGAGTTGCTCCAATGACATCTTTCTGGAATAGTCCTGTATCATTCTTTTTTTTTTTTTTTTTTTAATGACATGTCTGGTAAAATCTCATGTTTTTTCATTCTCTATGTACTTCATATTTTTTTTCTGATTGCCTTCATAATTTTCTACTTGTTTTGTTTTTAAGCAGTAAGACCAATGACTCTGTGTTTTGATTGTTGGTTTATTTATTATTTGAAAGCATTTTTATTGGGGTCTTTTAATATCTCTAGACCTGTGGATGAATCCCATTCCTCATTTTTAGAACTGTTGGTCCATTATCTACTCTAATATTTTTCTATTTTTATTGTACTACTCTATATGTCTATATAATATTTGATATTTTCCCACAGCACTTGGATATTATTCCAAACACTTTTTTTTCCTTTAATGTCTTTTCTGTTTGATTAATTCCTATTGGTTTACCATAAATTTCACTAAATCTTTCCCCAGATGTATTCTCAACTGATAATCTGATGGAATTCTTTCTTTCTTACATTGTGTGTGAATGCTTTTTAAATATTCTGTTTCTAGCATTTCTTTGGACACTCCCTAATAGATTTCATCCCTATGATGAAATTTCTCATGTATCCACACCTGTTTTTGTCTTCTCCATTAGATCATTTAACCTAGTAATTGTCAATGATCTTTAGCCAAAGACCACCAAGAACACATGTGGCTGAACAATTTGTTTTTATTTCTCATTGCAGTAAGGAAGTTCACATGGCATGAGGAAATATGTGGTTTCTAAGTAAGAAAGTTTTAGAAAGAACCTGTTATAGTATTTAGGCTTTTGTTGGGTACTAGAGAGAGGGTATATGTGAAAATTTGTTGTTTGGTTGGATGCTGTCAGAAAGCAGGAATGATTCTATGATTTGGTACATCAATAAATTTTATCTGTTTTTAGGGAAGATTGAAGTAAGAATAAGGCTCTAGTTTGTACAGTAGTAGCAGTTTCTCATTTAGTAAAAGAGGAGGAGGTAGATATTTGGTATTTTTTAGGGTGCACCACGACCTTGACTGAAGTAATCTCAGCCTGCCCCCCCCCTTTTAATGGACACTTAGACAAGATCTGCCAAGAATATATTCAAAATGAATGCATACTCCTTGATTTTAGGATTTACTAATTTTCCCACCTACAACTCTAACTTATGACTGGCTTTAACAATTCTTTATAATTTATCTCTATTCTTCCTGTGTACCTTATGGTGTGCATATCTTCCCCCACCCTCTGCAAAAGATTAAAGAGCTCATTTGTCCCATCTCATTTTTGAGGGTCTTGTTTCTCCTTGTATTCTGATTTATCAGATGTTTCCAATCTCATCTTTCATGTGGGCTCATGGAAAGTTTAACTTTTTATATAATCTGGCATTTTATATTTGTTAGTGTTGCAGTGGTTTGAAGTTGTATCTCAGAAAAACATGTTCTCAATTTGAATCCTTTCTTGTGGGTGTAAAGGTAATGTGGTAGAAGTGAGGGGCATGGGCATGTAGACCTCTTCCTTATGTGACTTACTTGTGCCTTCAGGACCTGCTCAAGCCCTATCTCATATATACCACTTCAATTTTTCGGTGCAGTGCTGTTGTGGTTGTGCACATCCAATTTTATGGCTGTTGGGTCAGTCAACATCCATTTCATTATGGGTCACTGAAGTCATATAGTAAATTGGTACCCATTGTTAAGCATTTGGTCCCTACTATTGCCCGCTATCAAGCTAAAGCTGTTTCTCAACTTGTTGTTGTTGTTGCTTTTACAGAAATTTTGAGTACATTTAAACCACACTCTGCTGTCCAATGTTTTTTTCCATTTGAGATATATGAATTATCCTTGTATAAATGACTAGAGATTGAGGTCCTGAAAATTTTCTACTATATATCAACTTCACACTTGAAATAGTAAACTTTATTCAATGAAAACATATTCTCATTCTTAATATTGCTCCAAGTCAACAACTATTAGAAGAAAAATAAACAAAAGCAGGATAAATAAGGCTTAAATAAATATACTTACATTCATTTAGCCAAAGGCTTAATCATAAACTAAATAAAAATTACCATACCATCTCAATATATTTTGGGTATATTCTACATCAATGTAACCCATTTCTGTGACTGAACAGTAAGTATGGAATAATGGAATAAAAAATCTATGGTGTTGACTCAAACAAGGCAAAAGTCATCTTCAGAGGATGAATCTGAGAGTTTGAGTACACATGGTTTAAGAAAATAACATTTGAATGGTCAATCACAAGGATTCAGGAAGAACAATTCACTTTATAATAAAAGCTGAGGACTTACTATATCAATGTGATGTTATAGCAAGCCATCAAATCCTGAGGACATGGTCTCTAACTATAGTTAATGAAAATCAAATTACACATAAAATAACAATATCAATATAAGTTTATCAATGAATATTTAATAAAGACCAGTTTGAACATACTTGTAGACATTTAGCTGATGCAATTTATCTACATTGGTAAAATGCTACAATGGAGAACTGAATGATGCTTTCTTTGGAAATATTCTAGTATATGTATATGTAAAGAGTATTAACTAATAGACATTTAATTGCCTAGTTTCTCAGTACAGAGATAAATTTAACCTCCACATTCTTTTGAGTTTCACTCAATGCTAAAATGCACTTTAGTTATGAACCAATTTCACAAAAACATTTCTTTCATTGCGTCCACTGCCAAGAAATTGATCAATATTTTGAGGATGATAACTGAAGAATAGCAGGCATCAAAGAGGACAACATACTCAGAAAATAGTACATGGGGTTGTGGAACTGGATTCCCTGATGAACAATATAGTCAATCCCAAATTTTCTGTAATAGTATAAAGACAGATTTCTATGAATTATAAAAATTATAAAAACAAGGAGACTTTCAGCTCTATGTTATACATGAAGCTCTTCAATACAAAAATACTTATTTCAGTCACAGTCTTCAATGGACTACTATATAGCTCCAAACTATTGGCACTCTGTACTTCCCCGTATATATTTACAAGTGTTCCAGGCAATATTCCATAAAAATAGAGCCTGCAAAATGATATCATATTGCATTCTTGGAATGGCTTAATGATATTCTAGGCAGTGATGAGAAAGGAAATTATAATGAAGTTGGACCCAACTGGATCCACTTCCTGCATAAATTAAACGAATAAACCTTCATTCTCTCTAGGCTACACAAGGCAAAAATGAAACCAAGCAAACCAAAACCCCTGCCAATTTGCATGTTTTATTTTCCAGTCAATTTAATGTTAAATTTCTACCTCCTGCTTTCATAATATATCATATTAAAGTGTAGAAAGATGAATGAATATCATGATGTTTACATCCAGAAATAAGGGAAAGTACAACCAGAGAACTAATCTCAAGTTTGCTACAATGTCCATGAAATGCTTTTGCTTAATAGTCATAATTATAAAGTGGGAAAAAAATCACATTTCAATCACAAGATTTTACTAAATCTAAATGAGAATCAATGTGAAAAATATTTAATTTAAAATGTCTCCATAGACTTAAATATGGATTAAGTTGTAGTGACAGTTCAACTTGTCAAATAAAGCTTTCTCTTCACACCAATCTATATTGTTCTCTTTTCTGGCAATGATCCCATTCCAACAGTCCTTTGGGAGCATTAATAAAGAGAGCAGCAGAAGGTAGGCTCTAGTAGATGCATATTGTGTGCCACCGTCATAAACAGGTTTGCTGTGCAAGTGCTTGGAAGGTGTAGGGTTGCTCTTCCATCAAGCCTTGAGAAGACATTGATCTATAAATGACCCTTTGACCTTGAAATCTAATGCAGTTCGCCCTTCTGGGTTTCAGAATTTCGAGGACACTGACTCCTGTTTTCCTTCCTATCTCCCCCTACTGAAATGTGAATGTTTATACTTGCCTGTGCCTCAATTTTAAATTGGAAACAGAACCTTTTTTCTCTAGGTTTCACAGGTCCACAGAGAGGAGATTATACCTCAGGACAGGCCACATCCACGGTATATTTTGATGAGACTTAGTACTTACCATTGTTTCTGAAATGACTTAAGTCTTTGGGTATGTTGTCATGGAATGAAAGCATTTTGCATGTAGAAAGCACATGTTTTTTGGGGGGTCCAAAGAGTAGAGTGTGTGGTTTGGAGCTCTATGTACCCAAAAATTAAAACATATTTTCTTAAACTTTATCTATTCCTGAACTTGTGAACCCATTTTAAGTAGGACTTTTTTTTAACAAGTAAATTTTATTGATACATATTAATAAAGCATAAGCCATTCAAAGTGTACAAGCAATGGTATTGGGTATAATCACATATTTGTGCATACACCACCTTAAACATTACCATCTTCCACAATCCTCTAAATCAGTATTTATTTTTTAATAATATACTTTTAAAGCGAATCTCTCATCTTTTATATTTATTGTATCCATTCTTATATTTCTGGCTCTATATTTTTGGTTACTTTTATGAACTGTACTGTATTTGCTTTCATTTTTGTACATATTGTTTATTTAAGAAATATATCTGTTGACATGTTTTGCTAATGATGTCCAACAGATTCTATAATTTTGTACACAATAGTAATTTCAGGAAATATTTACTTTTTAATTAAATTAAGAATACCCTTCTCTCTTATAATATATTCTAGTGAACAATTATGCTGTTAATAAATGTCATAAAATTTTGAGCGATATAAAAACACTGGACTATTTGCATAATCCCTCTTATCCCTATGTACATCACTGCATATCATATTTTATGTAAAATGTGGTCTGAGGTAAATTTTTTGCTCAAAACTCACCAACCTTCTTGCTTATTTATTTATTTATTTATTTGTATATTCGTTTTTATTAGAGATGTTGAGGATTTAGTGAAAAATCATTCATAAACTGCAGCACTCCAATAAATCCCATCATTAATATCCTATGTAAATGTGGTAATTAATGGCAATTCATGTGGCAACATTATTTTAATTTTGCAATGAATTACTGTACATGGTTTACATTAGGGTTCAATATTTTTGTTATACACTCTTATTTTTCTTATTCCAGTAATATGTATAAAACCCAGAATTTCAAGGTTTTGAAATCCTTTCATTCATGTTGCTATGTCACAGTTCTATGTACTGGAAAAGTTTAACTGTGTAAATAAATAAGGAAGAAGAAAAAAAAAAACACTGGAATAGGTATGAGAAAATGTAAACAATAGTATTTTTGCAAAATGATTGATTTTATATAATAATGGTAAAAATAAATTATATTTTCTGAGTACCTACTGAGTGCAGGACAATACTCAGAGGGTTTACGGTCTATAATTAACATAGTTTATCTTTACAAGGTAACTCTCAGATAGGTATTTGCAATATGTAGAATTAATCTCAATTAATAGAAAATAATTCTCCTACTTGTGCAGGATTAGTCATCCTGGTGTTTTCTTAATGTCACACACCTTACATCTGATCCATCAGTTTATTGTATTGACTCTATGTATAGAATATATTTTGAGAGCATGAAAATTTCTCTTTATCTCCTCTGCCATCATCCTAGCTGAAGAATCATCATCTTACTCTTTAAAGTTTTGATGTAGTCTAGATTATTTCCCTCTTTTCTGCCTTTTTCACCTTGAGCCTAATCTTAATGTAGGAACTTGAGTAATACTAATAAAACAGTAAGTTGACTCGTGTCACTTTAAAAAAAAAGAAAAAACCTATAAGATTTCCCATCACACTACAAGTAAAATTTAAAATGTTTACAAAAGCCTCCATATCGCAAATGATCTTGACCCTCCTCCTTAATTTTATGAACTTCCCCTTTTTTATTGTCTTTCATGTTCCCTTTGGAGTGGCCACTCTGTCCTCTTCACATTTCCCTATATATATTAGTTCTGATGCTGCCTGAATTTCCTGAAATTCCTTATACCCAGATAACTGCATGGGTCTTTTCTCATTCTCTTCCTCATAAGATCATCCCTTACCACCTTATTTAAAATTTAACCTGACCCCTTCCCCATCAGTGCCACATTTGTTTTCCATAGCAGTTATCCCATCTAGCATTCTCTATGTTTTGCTTCTGACTTTGTTTCTTCTTTGTTTTCCTCCACAATGAAAGCTCAATGAGCACAGGTTTTTAATTAATTGGATCAATTTGGGATCCCCAGCACCTAGAACAGCATCTTAAAAATTGCATTTGAAAGGAGAAATTTTACAGATGATGAAACAGGGACACAGAGAAATTACAGAATTTTTTCATGGTCAGTCAATAGGTGAAAGACCAAGCTCACATTGGAATTCACACAGTCTGACTTCAGCGTTCACATGCTTCATCACCATTCTAAAATGTGACTGTATTTATATAAAAATATATTACTCTTCTTGAGAAAAATAGAATATTTGCTTTATTTAAAAACAAAACAAAAATAACAGAAAATCATTGATAGGTGTATATTGCTGGCACGGGACCCTGATGGGTATATATTCCAGAGCTGCCTAGAGAAAACAGTGTGACTTTGGCAATACCACCTAAATTTTATCAAACATACCAGTATTTACAGAAAGAAAGAATGCTGTAAAGGAAGGAAAGATTTAACAGGTCATGCAATTGAGCTGTGGAGAGAACTGCTTTAGTCAGGTACAGGTTGTCCTTGTGCTGGAAAGATATTCACAAGATGTTGTTTCAACAAAAAGAAAAGTATCAAACTTGGATGTAACAGTGTGGACTTTCAATGACTAGGGTTTGTGGGTGGCTCTTGTCAATGAGGTAATCTTGGAACACAGGTTTTTTTTCTATGTTGTTGCTTTACTATCCCCAAGAAGTTTTTTCTTTTCTGCAAGTTTAAAGGGTTTCACCTAGTACTCTGTCCACATTTCAGTATGAAGGAAAAGTGATATTTGCATGTTATGAAATGAAATCCTTCATTTTTGTCAGGTGGAACATTTTTGGGAAAAATTTGATTCCATGAATAGATATAGTGTTATTCAGGTTATACGTTTTTCTGGTGTGATCATAATAAAGGAATTTTCCATTTCATCTAAATTATTAAATTTGACACAAAAGGATGTTTATAACCTTTTATTACTTTCCTTTTAATATTTGTGGATAACTTGAGTGTTATCTATTCTTTCATTCCTTATTTGACAATTTTGTGTTTTATTTACACAGTGATTGCTCTAGGTATCTTTGTTTTCAAGTAACAGAGAACCAGTTTATCTTTCCCAATATTTTCACTATTTTTATCAAAAATGTTATTTTTATATGTGTCTCAAGCCCTGCAATGCATCAATGAAATTTTAATTTAGTCAATTATTTTTAAAACAATTAAATAAAAAAAATCCAATATTTGATATATTTACCTTCAATTTTATATTATTTTTTCTTTGAGTAAACCCAAGTTTCCTTCTATTATTGTAATACGTCTCACTGGTAAATTTTTGAATTACAAATTTGTTCGCTATAAATTATTCCTATTTGTGTGTGTGCTTATTTTCCTGAAAAAATAGTTATATTTTTATATTTGAAATCAGTTTCATTGGGCATTGAATATTGCAAAAGCTGCTAATGACTTTCAGTATTTTAAACTTTTCTTTCCATTTTATTTTGGCTGGGATCATTTTTGATGACATTTCATGTATTCTCATGATTTTCTTTTATATGTGATATGAACTATACTCTAACTGCCTTCATAATTTTCTGCTTATCTTTTTTTTTGTTGTTGTTCAGTGATGAGACCAAAGTGTCTTGGGTGTTTTATTTGTAAATTTGAGTCGTTATTTGAATTTCATCTTCATGGATCCTTGAAAATTCATGCACATTAGGTTTAATGTCTTTCCCGATTTTCTCAAAAAAATTTTTTTTTCTTATGCATTCCCTCTATTCTGGTTGTAGTACCCTAACTTTATGTGTACTAAACTGTTTAATGTTGTACCACAACTCTCAGATACTTTTTTCCACACACATTTTTCTTTATTTTTTTTTCCCTGTTTGATTAATTCTTATTGGCTTACTGTCATGTTCACTGATACATTCCTCTTCTTTATTGATGATCCTGCTGATGTTTATTTGTTTCTTATATGGTGTGTGTTGTGCTTTGTAAAAGACTTATTTCCAATATTTCATTGGATTCTATCTTGTAGTTTCCATCCCTGTAATGCAATTCCACTTGTATCTGTGGGCATTGTCTATTATTCCCATTGGATATTATATATTAGATATTAGATATCTTACTGGTGGGTTTGTGAAGAGGTATGGTAATTAAGATTATTGGCTTTTAAAACTTGCCAGGCTTGATAAAATGTTCTTTGCAGATTTCAACATCCTAATTAGTAGTGGGAGTTCTATACTTCTTTTTAAATCTCATTTACTGCTGTGGGTTCATGTACCTACTATCTGGATAATTCCACACTTTCCAATACAATATCTATCATGGTGTCTAATATTGTTCCTTGAAAATGTAATGGAACCTCAGGATCAGTGTAGAAACTTCCCATCCATTTACTTTTACAAACTTATTTTCCTCTCCCTCCTCTTTCATTGTCTACTTATTCTAATAATATAAAATTATTATTATTACATAGGTGCAGGGACATTTATGAATTCATGATTGTTGGAAAGATAATAATATTGTTATTATTACTCTTTCTTTTAATGTCTTCTATATTGATCACTTAGGTTCAAAACCTTCAAAAATCTACATGTATAAATATTTTTAATGATTTTTCAAGAGCAGTGGAAACTTATTTTCTAATATTGTACTTCTTATGTAGATTCCTTTTCCACAGATATTCCCACCATAGACAGTATTACACCCTTTACTACTTCATATGACATTTTCTAGAGTCCTGTTAAGGTTTTCAGCAAAGTATAAATAAAAGTCTGTTGTTTGATTCTATATACTAATGTTCTTAAAAATAGGTCAGGTTTAGTTTTGAAACCTGTTATCACTCTTAAGAGATATTTGAAATTTAGCAGAGTACTTAGAGTTGATGTGCATCTGTTTCCTCAAATGTGATTATAGGTAATAATGGAATGACCTCTTAGAGTTGTTATGAGGCTAAGTGACTTAGCATATGTAATGTAGTTATAAAATATCCAGTAAATACAAAGCTGCACATATGTGTTAACAATTGCTACTAAGTATTTCTCATTTTGTGACTCACCATTGATTCAAAATATATTTTCAGAATAACTTATTCCAGGTATGATATTATGCCCTGGGGATACAATTATGTGTATTTGCAATACAATACATGCCTTTATGCAATTAATATGATCAGTGCAGTGTTAGAGCTAGATTTTATTCAAATATTCAATATAACAAATATTGAATGATGACATTGTCAAATGATCCTTAGGGGATCATTTATGAATTCATGATTGTTAGAAAGTTAATTGAGTTGATATATGAACAGGAAAAATTTATTAACTTGAGAATTAAATAAACCCTTATTTCATGTTATCTTAAATAGAAAAAAATCATGGGAGACTGCAAGTCTCACCATTTAGATCCTACTTCTAGGGAAAAAAAATGTAGAATTACCTTGACATCTATTTTTTGCTTATATGTTGTATGAACAATTGGCTATTTTTTAAGGCATAAATGAATTCATCCTTCCTCCTAGTGCTCAACTTTTCCTTTCCCATGTAAAGATTATTTTTTGTTAATTTGAAAGAAAAATTAAACCATCAATTTGGGGAACCAACTTGATTGAAAATGTACCTATTTGAAACCCATATTTGAATAATAAAATCCTTAAAATTTACAGTTCAAACATTTAATTATTATAGGAGATGGATATATAGAAATTTTTTTGAAGTATTTTTTCCCATTATTTCAGAAAAATCATCTCACAGTATCATAGGTGATTAAGTAAATTTTATAATGCTATGGCTTCAAGAAGCTGAATTTCTTTATGATACAACATCTTCTCCACACTATAGTCACCTTTGTGTCTCTGAAAATTTGTTTTTGTTGTTTTAAGAGGAAATTTGAATATATGTTTAAACCACATTTTGCTATCTATAGCAAAATGCATAATGGATTAGAAACTGGAGTCAAAAAATTTTTTATTGACTGGGAAATATTGTTGCTGGGAAAACAAACACATTAAGAATTAACTCTTTTGGTGGGAATGAATTGGTGGAGTCATAGGACAAACATCTTTTCTGGGAAAACAGTTAATTTCATTGAAAGAAGAATAAACTTCTACTCCACTCTTAAGGTTTCATCAAACAAATGAATCTTGGAATAAAAATAAACAAAACATAATAATTAAAGCAGAAGTAAGTGGGAGTTGAGGTGATTTAAGATCATTTTTCAGGGACTTTTTTCTCATAGTGTAAATTTAGGAAAGATAATAAATGCATGGTTGTTCATTCTTGGTAGACAATACAGGCAGCAATAGGATGTAAAACAGGATGTAACATCATAGGAATCCCTGAGAGCAGTCTAGCCTTTAATATCCACCACCATCTGTACAGAGTGCCCAGTTTTAAGTTATTTTTTATGATTCACTTTTATTCACCTTTTTCACATCATTAATTATACATTCAATAAATATTACCATATCATCACAATATATTTTGGTAGTTTCAGTATGTATCTATCAATTCCTGTGATAGGACAACTGGAAGGTAATAATGGAAGAAAAAATTGTGGTGGTGATCCAAACATTGAAAAAGGTCTCTCCAGAGAATGGATCTGAACATGTGATTGCACAGGAAGTAAGTAATTAGCTTTCTGGAGTCCCTTCAAGGGATTCCAAAAGATGAATTAACTTCATAATGAAAACTGAACTTAGTGTAAGCAATGTGAGGTAATTAACCATCCAATCCTGAGGACATACCCTTTAATTATAATTAATGAAAATCAAATTGCACAAAGAATAACAATGTCAATATTTTTATTAATGAATACTTAATATGGATCAGTTCTGGCATAGTCATAGGCATAATGTTGACTCAATTTATCTACATATACAATATGCTGCATTGGAGTGCTGATGGTTTTCTTTGTAAATATTCTAGGATATGTAAGCAATATTAACTTAAAACAAGTTATTTTCTTTCCTAGTTTCTAGGATCAGATAGATTTGGACTAAACCCTGGCATGCTTTTTAAGTTTATTCAATGCTAAAAATGCTTTTTATTATAATCAATTTATCTCAAACAATTTTTTTCATTACCCTTTTAACATCTTTGTTCCTCAAACTGTAGATGATGGGATTCAGCATGGGAATCACAATAGTGTAAAATATAGACACAATCATATCATGGTTCAAAGTGTTGCTGGAACTTGGCCTCACATACATGACGAGGATTGTCCCATGATAAACTCACACTCCAGTTAGGTGAGAACCACACCTGGAAAAAACTTTTTGCCTCCCTTTTGCAGAATGCATCCTCAGAATGACCAACAGAATGAAAGCATAGGAGATCAGGACTATAAGTATAGTAATTCTCTCAATAGAGCTCACAAAGTAAGAGAGTAGAAGCCTGTTGGTGCGAGTGTCAGAACAAGAAATAGCGAGGAGTGGAGGGATGTAACAAAACAGATGTATAATTTCATTGGATGCACAGAAGGATAGGCTAAAAGTGGCCACAGTGTGTATAGTAGCATGCAAAATGCCACCAACATAGGAAACAATGATGAGAGGCACATAGACTCGGGGTGACATGTTAACTGAATACAGAAGTGGGTTGTAGATTGCTACATAGAGATCATAAGCCATTGCAGCCAAAAGAAAACTCTCTGTAGTCCCCAAAGTAACAGAGAAGCATCCGTGTTGCACATCCTATAAATGAAATGGCTTTATCCAGTGCCAGGAAATTGACCAATATTTTGGGGGTAACAACTGAAGAATAGCAGGCATCCAAGAATGATAACACATTCAGAAAACAGTGCATAGGGTTGTGGAGTTGGGAATCCCTAATGACCAATAAAACCAGTCCCAAATTTCCTATCAGAGTAAAAAGATAGATTGCTAAAAATAAGAAAAACAGGAGACTTTCAGCTCAAAATCATTCATGAAGCCCATTAATATAATAAAGGTGACTTCAGTCCCATTCTTCAACTGAATGCTGTAAGACTCCATACCCTGATGGCAACCCTAACATTTAAATTTTTATTTATAGGTCCACAGGGCAATACCCCTTTTAAAGAGAGTCCACCCAATTATAACTTCATGTTTGTTTTTGGAAAGGAAAATGATAACCCAGGCATTGTTGATGTAGTCAATAACAAAAAACTTGGGCACACAAGAACACACTTCTCTGTATATACAAAAAGAAGAAATTGTTTCCTACACATTTTGCCTAAAAGAATCACTTCAAAAACAGTCAGTCTGTTTGGTTTCTTTTCCAGTTAATTTATGTTAAATTTTCTACCACTCATTTTTGTTGCATCATATTAAAATTCACAAAGACAAATGAATATTGTGATTTTAACATCCAAAAATGTTGTTATGAAAGAATATACACACCTGAATGCTAAACCTAAATATAATATAATATTCATGAAGTAACTTTCCTTATTGATCACAATTATAAATGGGAGTAGTCACATTCAAATCACAAGAATTCACTAACTTTAAATGAGAAAAAAATGTTAAAATTATTTCATTAAAATGCTTCCAGATTACTTAAAAGGGGATTAGTTCAACTTACATTTTAACTTGTCTGACAGGGCTTTCTTTTCACACTACACTATTTTCTGCTCATTCTTGACAAGGATCCCTTTCCAGTAGGCCTTCAGGAGCGGTGATGAAAGAGCAGCAGAAGGCATTCTGGAGGTAGATGAATCTTGTGAGCCATCAAAAAAGGTACAATACCTGTACTCCAGTTTCCTTTCTTCAAATACATAACAACAAATGGCACGTTTATGGCCTTAGCAGTTTCTTGTACTATTATTGTTGTTGTTTAATTTTTAACTTAATGACAATAGACAATTTTTCCATATTTATATTCTCACTATTCCAGCAAAGTCCTTGGTTGGAATTTCAAAACATATTTCTGTGAATAAGAAATTATGACCATTTCATTAATATATTTATAATCACTAAAATGACCATGAATTTAATATCATCTACTGATTACTAATAAAACTGTTTCTAAATGCTCATGCTAAAAGGATTAAATCACAATATTAAATCACAAAATACTGTTTGATTTCCACTATTTTCCCCTATGCATCAGACTGCTTCTCATTCAGTGGAGTCTGAAGAGCCAATAATGAATGACAAAACAAAACAAAAAGCAATACTAAAGTGGAATTTCTATATTATCTGAAAGCCCTAGTGATTGAATACAATTAAATCCAGTAGCCACCATATATATGAGTGAGATTTCAGTGTTGTAACATTTGTTTTTGGTTCACCATGACATGAACCAAAATGTTTGACCTTATTTAACTAATTGACCACTGTATTTTCTAAGGTTTATAGGAGCGAAGCAGTTGCCATGCATTAGGCCGTGCTGCATTCAGTAATATATGAAGTATTTATATTTACAACATAAAATACCATAATATATTGTCATATTGAGATGTTCATATATCAAAAACAGACTGAGGAAATCTGCTTAAAATCACTGTAATGAGAAGGAGGTCACATAGCTTTATTTTCACCAAAAGGCACATACTGATTTTTTAAATATGTAGAATAAATATATTCATGAATATAAGGTTGCAGAACAAAAAATGTTCAGTTGATCCTTTGATAATTCTACAGTGAAATATAGTATTAAACTAAATTCCCATTTTTGAGTAAATTCAGACTTCACCCATTTCTTAAACAATACATACACATAACCAAATTTATAATAATTTCTGAAGTAGTCAGAATAGCTCAAAACATATCAATTAATAATATCATTATGTATTAGTATATTTTTGTAATACAAAAAATATGTTACTGATATTCCCTTCTTTTCTGTCTCTCTTCCCCACCTATTCTCTCCCACTCCTATTTCTCTATCCTTCTTTCTCTCTTTCTTTTACCTCTTCCTTATCTATCTTTTACAAGTATGCATGGAATATATTTAAAAATATTTGCTGTAGAGGGTCAAGGATAAAATAGTAATTAGGAAGATAGCAAGAAGCACAGCCAAAAAAATAAAAATATGCAATGAACAATGAATTGACTTAAAACCAGAAGCTAAATATTTCCTTAAGTTATATTTATGTTTTATAAACATATAAAGTATATTATGTTTTATGATACTATGTATACTAAATTATCAGTATATCATGGTTAAATCCAATGAAGCACAATATTGTATTTATGAGGAACCAACAAATGCATCTCTATCACCACATTCTATTTCTGAACATCTCAAAAATAAATTTATTTTGCATAAATTGTCCTGATGTTTTTGACAATGTAATATTCTGACATCTCTTGGTGTCTCTGATCTTATTTTTAAAGGGAATTTTGGCTTTTTTAAAGAGATGTTGGCTTTCAAATGAAGCTGTATCTTCTACTAATATGTTCCCACTAAAGAAGTTCTCTACAACATTTTAAGGATCTGGATATATTATAGAAAAAAATTGTATGTAGATTAGCCAGCTGCTTCAAATAGGTAGTTCTGCTAACTAATATTTAATTACTATTTAAATGGTAATATTTATGTGTAGCTGAACTCACTTTAAGAAGAGATAGAAGACAGAAAGAAAGAAAAAGAGAACCTGAAATTTTGGGGGGTGGAGGTGGGGAGGTACAGGGAATTGAATCCTGGACCTTGAACATGGGAAGCAGGCCTCAACCACTGAACTACACCAGCTCCCAAAATCTCATTCTATAAGTCCCCTGTCTTAAGGCTGGTTGCCTGTCAACCCACGTATCATTCTCTGTTTCCCTTCACTTAGGAGGTACTGGGAATTGAACCACAGATCTAGTATATGTGAGGCAGTAATTTCTCCACAGAACTACACCCACTCCACCTGAATTTTTTTGATTAATGATTAATCTGAAAGACTCAAATAAAATCATTTTCTTAACTCACATAGTCAGAAAATAAAGTAGCAGATGACCATGAGCACAGTTATACAAACACCAAGTTATGAAGAAGGAAAGCTATGATAGTAGCTAGCACATACTATTAAGGGGCTACTAGGGTTTAGCATTTTTTGTACAACATCTTTTATAATGTACATCATAACAAGCACACTAAATAATTTAGTGTTGATGAGAAAACTAATGCCCTTGGGACATTAACTTGACCAAAGCCACACAGTTAGTCACTAGCAGAACAAGGATTCAAGCCAAGATTTCTCTGACTCCACACTCTAAGCTATTTTCACTCTATCATATTGCAATACAATTGTGACATGCCAAAATTTTGGAATTTTGTACTATGGTAACAATTCAAAAAATATACTTACATAAAGCAATCCTTTTTTAAAGTAATCAACCTTAAATATACCATGGAATTAAAGCAAAAAAAAAAAAAAAAGCTAAAGTAGACTCTAGATCAATTATCTAAATATTAAAATAAGTTTAAAATGCATTTATGTACCTTTTTTCAGAAAGAAAATATTATCACAATTGGCATATACCAAAAGAACAATGGAAAGTTAATAATCTCCCTGTAGAAAATTTTAGTTAATTTAAAAATATAGTCCTTTATTTCTATAGTCCCTATTCTGATTATTACCTTCAAACAAGAATATTAAAGCAAATTTCTAATATCAGTTTTATGGAACTAAATATTTACAGAGCCCTTCTATGTTGCCTGGAAAGCATGCAGTTCAATTTTTAAGGCAATCCTAAGTGGAACATGCTGTCTCCAATTTAAATATTAAAGTATATACTTTAGTTTAAGATTAGAGTTTAAAAAATATTGTGATAGTAAGAAAATATTCCTTTTACCTGTGAAAATTAAGTGCTCAAAAATTAAAGAATGCTATGTATATTATGCAGTTGAATTCTTCTACCAGTTTATCAAGATCTTTTTGAGTTCAGGGGATGACCCAAGGAGAAAACACACAATCTTCTGGGACAGAAGAGCAGAAAGATGATATTTTTTTTCAATAGTAAACAAATAAATGTTTCTGGAACATGGAATTACATAATAAAAATTTATTACATGAATGCACGTTGGCCTCTGGTAAAAAGAACTTTCAGTGGAAAGTCATATGTCACAGGATTGGAAGAGTAACCCAATCCTACAGATGTAGTTCTTGCCTGAAACATATTATTAAGGAATCATTAAGTTAATAACTTAAAACTCTCAAATCCAGTTTCTTCTTCCTGGTAATATCATCTGCTTAATTCTCTCAAAGCTTCCATGAACATGTACATAATGAAATAATATGAAAGCATAACAAAGGCCAGAATTTATGTGTTTAATAAAAATTCCTATACTCTTATATACATTGTCAAGTGATATACATCTTAGTGTTATGAAAGATATTTATGAAAACTCTGAGAATTTCATGGAGGAGATGAAATATGAATATTGTAAACTTATGGGTAATGTGTATTAACTGGAGAGATGGGGCAGTAGAAAAATTGTAATATTCTATGTGATAGAATATGAGAACATTAGATGTCTAGTAGAGTTAACGGTGGCATCTTTTGCATAGTCTTTTCTTGTCCTAGGGAATCTGACATACTAACCAATAGACTAGCTTGGCTATGTCAATAAGAAATGCTTGGAAATTTTTTGAAAAACACTTGGATGCTGGTCCCCATACCCAGAAATTATAATATAGTAGATAGGCAATTTTCACCATGGAATCTGAATCAAATTGAAGAAATACAAAATTATGATACTGATAGACAGCCCAAATGGAAACATCTATCTATTAATTAAAAACAATCCCAAATTAATCTACAATTCAATGCAACACCAATTTTAATACCAAAAATAGAGAAGCTAAATTTTATAAAAATTATCATGAATTTTATTGTTCAACTTTTTTGTTGTTTTTGCTTTTTGTTTTTTTACATACTTTATTTTTTTTAAAAGACACTTGGATTACATAAATGTTTCAGAAAAAAATACAGGGCATTCCAATATACTCTGCTCCCTACCCTCTCACACTTTCCTACATTAACAACATTCTTCTTTAGTGTAGTATATTTCTTACAAATGATGAACACATTTAGGAGAATTGCCAATAAGTGTGGATTATAGTTTACATTGTAGTATACACTCTCTTCTGTACAATTTTGTAAATTATGCCAAGATATATAATGACTTATATCTGTCATTGCAATGTAATACAGGACAATTCCTAAGTCTTGAAAATGCCCCCATATTATACCTAATTTCTCTCTCGCTCCCCTCAGAACCTCTAGTGGCCACTGCTTTCACATCAATGATAAAAGTTCTTCCATTGCTAAAATCACCATAAGTCTATAGTAGAATAACAGTAAATCTAATCCAGTCCATTGTTCATTCCTCAATCCTGAGGAATCTGGAATGGTGATGCTCACTCTGACTGTCATTTAGAAGGGGCATAGATCCCATGGGAAAGATGGATGGGACTATCTTGTTTGCAGTTGCAGACTCTCTCTGTTCCTAGGGATGGTCATTGTCCATCATCATTTCCTTGTTAGTTGTCCTGGGTGAGTCCAATGACCTGGAGATTAGGTGTTGCAACTCTGTTGAGATTCAGGGCCCATTTGGCCCATGGACAGCCCAAAGATTTAAGTCTCTTGGGCATACAACTATCCACTCTAGTACTAACTATAGGTTCAAATAGAAGAGGCAGAAGGGCCATATGTAAGGAAACCACAACTGAGTCCAACTCTGTCTCACTGGGGAGCATAAATTCCATCATAGGGCCAAGTGGCTGGGTGCCAATCTCCTGAGCAGTCTGCCTTGCTTATGGTGTCTGGATGTCTCCAGAGCCCTCAAGAGCCCCTCTATTTGAGGCAATATTTACTGTGGGAGTCAATTATATCTTGCTGAGACATGCATAAGTGTAACCTCTAGAATGAACTTCTTACTCACTTTGAAGTCTCTTAGCCATATAAACTCTTGTCTTTCCTTTTCCCCCTTTTGGTCAAGGTCTTACTCCAGTTGCATTGCTAGGTGATGCTTGGTAGTAATCCCTCAGTGCCAGGGAGGCTTATCTCAGGGAGTCATGACCCATGCTGGGGGGAAGGCAATGCATTTATATGCTGAGTTTGTCTTAGAGAGAGGCCACATTTGAGCAACAAGAAGGTTCTCAGGAGGTAACTCTTAGTCACTCTATAGTACTAGGCATATTTCAATTTCAAATGTAAAGGTTCATAAGTACAGTCAGCAATATCAAGGTTCCATCAATGGTCCATCCTCCTTAACTAGTCACTACCTCTGTACTCGGGTGATTCTTGCTCTCCCGTTAGAGAATGTGACAGAGTGCCCCAAATGGGAATTTGATATTCTTTTGGTTATTGTGTGAATTTCCACCAATGTAATAATGTCCCATGAATACTCGAACACATTCATCTGCCTTATAGGTATGCCCTAGGTGAACCTCCTCCCATGAATCCACTATCACTGATTCCTGGCACCAATGATCCTCCCTTGCCACAGTTGTAACCCTTCTCTGATCCAAAACTTCTTCAGAAATGAAAGCAACAAAATAATCAAGTACAATTAATAAGAAAGTGAAATAATAATGATAGTTTTTAAAACAACAAATAAAATACAAATTAAAAAATTGAAATAATAAATAATAAAAAATATTTTTAAAAAATGACATTATGTCTTTCTTCACTGTAAGATCTGTTGTTTTGTATGTGAAGAGACATTTTCTTCCATTTATTACCCCAGTGTCTTATTTTTATCATTTTTTCCTCAAAGAAGCTTTTACAGAGAAGTCATGAACAGAACATAGAGGAGTCCCATATACCCAACATCCTCCCCCTTTTTCTATTTCCCCTATTAAAAACATTTTATATGTTGATGGTACATTTGTTACAATTGATGTACAAATATTGAAACATTGCTACTAACCATGGTCAATGATTTACATTATGGTTTACATTTTGGACCAACCCTTTTATAAATATTGATGAAATTTAGCATGGCCTATATCCATCATTGAAAGATCATTTAGAACAATTACATTGCTCCAAACATGTCCCATGTTCCATCTATTCTATTCCTCCCTCCCCCACCCCTTGGAACCCATGGCGACCACCAAGCATCACTCCTTGAAGAACAAGATTCATAGTTACTTGTGACAACATTGAGGGCTTGATATACTAGCCTGTCCTCCCCTATTATGCACTGCCTATGCTCTCTAGAGATGCCTGCCATTCATTTGAGAACATAGCAACCCTCCTCAGGATGGGAGATCAATACCTTCCTGCTCATTGTGTGGGTCTCCACCCACTGATTCAACACACTTGACAAGATGAACACTCACACACTACCTAGAAGATTGCCCTATGTGTGCCCTCTCCCACATGCCCCTCAAATCCACTACCCTAAACCAGTAACCCTCTCATGCCATATTTGTCAAAAAAACATTCCCAACGTTGTCATTTCAACCATGTAACCACAAATCCTCAGAGTTCACCTGGTCCCTCCCCCAACACTCCACCCAGTTCCATAAACAGTCCAAACAGCACTTTCCACCCTAAACCCTCACAGACCAGCACCACCAAACCCAATAACATCACTGTACCACTATCATGGCATACATGGCACAACTACACCCGTCCACCTTATCATAGATTTTGCCTAGATGGGCATTGACTCACAACCCTCTTTTCCCTTTCTGACTCCTGTGTGTCTATCTTCTAGACTCTAGCTCTGTGAATCTGCTCAATTTGCTTAACTCATATCACTCAGGTCATGTCATATTTGTCCTTCAGTGGCTGGCTTTCTTCACTCAACATAAGGTCTTTAAGATTCATTCATGTTATCCTATTGTGTTAATATTGCATTCCTTCTAGAGCTGAGTAATATTCCATTGTATGTATATACCACAATTTGCTTATCCATTCATCTGTTGATGGACATTTGTGTTATTTCCAAATTTTGGCAATAGTGAATAATTCCTCTATCAACATTGGTATGCATATATCTGTTTGTGTCCCAGTTTTCAAATTTTCTGGGTATATAGCCAGCAGTGGGATTGCTGGATCATATGGCTATTTTATAGTTAGATTCCTGAGGAACTACCAAACTTTCCTCCACAATGGCTGCATCATTCTACATTCCCACCAAGTGGATAAGTGTTCCCATTGTTTCACATCCTCTCGAACATTTGTAGTCTGCTGTTTTTCCAATAGCTGCCAGTTTAATGAGTGTAAGATGATATCTTATTGTAGCTTTGATTTGCATTTCCCTAAGAGCTAGTGATGTTGACCATCTTTTCATGTGCTATTTTTTTAAATATTTATTGTATTTTTTGTTTTTTAATTATAAACTTAATTTTAAAAGAGAATTAAGATTAAATAAAAGATAAATAAAAAATATGATGGATTCCCATGTACCCCACTCCCTCTCCCACATCATCTCCTACATTTTAAAAAATTTAATAGTACAATTTATTCTGATGTATCTGCAAAATCCACTCATTAAAAAATGCCTCACTTGTGGTATGGACTTACCTACAGTAAGAATCTAAAAAATAAAACCATCATTGTGACATTTATCAGTACTTCACACTTTCATGTGCTTTTTATCTATTTGTATTTCTTCTTTGGAGAAGAGTCTATTCAAATCTGTTGCTCATTTTTTAAATGGGTTGTTTTGCTTTTTTTATTTATTTTTTTTTTGATGTATAGGATTTCTTATATATGATGGATTTTCCACCCCTATCAGATAGATGGTTACCAAATATTTTCTTCCATTGAGTAGTCTTCCTTTTCACTTTCTTGACTAACTCCTTTGATGTGCAAAAGTTTTTAAATTTGAGGAGGTCCCCTTTATCTATTTTTTTGTTGTTGCTTGTGCTTTGGGTGTAAATTTCTTGAAACCATTTCCTAATACAAGATCCTATAGATGTTTCCTATCTTCCAAGATTTTTATGGTCTTGGCTCTTATATTTATATCTTTGATGCAACTTGAGTTAGTTTTTGTATAAGGTGTGAGATGGTGTTCTTCTCTCATTCTTTTGGATACAGATATCCAGTTCTCCAAGCACCAATTGTTAGAGAGGCCAATCTATCCCAGTTGAATGGACTTGGTGGCCTTGTCTAATATCAGTTGACTGTATATGCAAGGATCAATATCAGAACTTTCAATTCAGTTCCATTAGTCAATATGTCTATCCTTATGCCAATATCATGCAGTTTTGAACACTATAGCTTTATAGTATGTGTTAAAGTCAAGTAGTGTGATTCCTCCAATTTCATTTTTCTTTTTCAATATGTCTTTGGCCATTCAGCACCCCTTGCCCTTCCAAATAAATTTCATAGTTAGCTTTTTCTATTCAGTAAAAAATGCTGTGTTAATTTTTATTGGGATTGCAGTAAATCTGTAAATCAATTTGCGTAGTATAGACATCTTAAGGATGTTTAGCTTCCTATCCTTGAACAGGGAATATGCTTCCATTTATTTAGGTCTTTGATTTCCTTACACAGTGTTGTGTAGTTTTCTGCATATAAGTTATTTACATCTTCAGTTAAATTTATTCTAGGTATTTGATTCTTGTAGTTGCTATTGTAAATGGGATTTTTTTCTTGATTTCCTCCTCAGATTGCTCATTATTGGTGTACAGAAATGCTACTGATTTTTGCACATTGGTATTAAAACCTGCCACTTTAGTGAACTCATTTATAATCTCTAGAAGCTTTGTTGTAGATTTCTCAGGGCTTTTGAGGTATGGGATCATGTCTTTTGCAAATAGTGAAATTTTTACATTTTCCTTTCCTATTTAGATGCCTTTGATATCTTTTTGTTTGTTTGTTTGTTTTGCCTAAGTGCTTGAGCAAGTACTTCTAACACAATGTCAAATAAGAGTGGGGACAGTGGCCATCTTTGTCATGTTCCAGCTTTTAGGATTTCACCATTGAATATGATATTAGCTGTGGGTTTTTCATAGATACCCTTTGTCATGTTGAGGAAGTTTCCTTCTATTCCTATCATTTGAAGTGTTTTTATCAGGAAAGTGTGCTGTATTTTATCAAATGCATTTTCTGCATCTATAGAGTTGGTCAAGTGATTTTTTTTCATATGATCTGTTTATGTGGTATATTACATAGATTGATTTTCTTATGTTCAAACATCTTTGCACAGCATGGATGAAACACACTTGGTCATGTTGTATAATTTGGTTGATGTGTTATTGAATAGGACTAGCAAGTATTTTGTTGAGGATTTTAGCTCTTAAGTTCATTACAGAAATTGATCTATAGTTTTCCTTTCTTGTGTCTTTGTTTGGATTTGGTATTAGGTTGACACTGGCATCATAGAATGAGTTTGGCAATGTTCCTTCCACTTACATTTTTTGGAAGAGTTTAAGCAGGATTTGTGTTAGTTCTTTCTGATATGTTTGCTAGAATTCACCTGTGAAGCTGTCTGGTCCTGGGCTCTTCTTAGTTGGGAGGTTTTTGATGAAAAATTCAATCTTGTTACTTGTGGTTGGTCTGCTGAGTTCATCAGTTTCTTCTTTTTAAAATGTAGGCTGCTTGTGTGTTTCTAGGAATTTTTCCATTTCCTCAAAATTAGCTATCTTAATCTTGTTGACATACAATTTTTAAAAGTATCCTCTTATTTTACTCTTTATTTCTGTGGAACCAGTGGTGATTTTCCCTTCTGCAGCAGTTTGATACTTTCTATTAATTCCAAAATAGGTATTGGATTATGTTTTTAAACTGATCTGTACCTGGGCAAGATTAAATTATGATTAGGTCTTTGTGCAATGTCAGTAGGGTGTTGAGTCTCCACCCCCTTGATGGATGAGATCCACAGATAAAACTACATGGCAGAACAGAGGAGTGAGTTGGAATTTTGATGTGAGAGTTTTGAGCTGGGAGTGCTTGAAGTAAGCACACAGAGGAGCAGAGCAGCAGAGGACAGAGGGAGTCCATCCCTGGGGAGAAAACAGAGCCAGTAGCCTGATATTATACAGCTGGCCTTGTGGAGAAAACAGAAGATCTGAGCCCAGAGAGAAATGAGCCCTGGGAAAAGAGGACCCAGGAAGCCTGCACCTTTGCAGATGTCAGCAGCCATTTTGCTCCAACATGTAGCAATAGACTTTGGTGAGGGAAGTAGCTTATGCTTTATGGCATAAGTTATTTTCAATTTTATTTACCTTTGCTCTAATTTTTGTTATTTCCTTCTTTCTACTTGCTTTGGGGTTAGTTTGCTTTTCTTTTTCTAATTCCTTCAGGCATGCAGTTAGGTCTTTGATTTTAACTCTTCTTTTTTAATGTATGCATTTATGGCTATGAATTTCCCCCTCACCACTGCTTTTGCTGCATTCTATAGGTTTTGATACACCGTTTTCTCCTTTTCATTCATTTCAAGGTAGTTACTGAATTCTTTTGCAATTTCCTCCTTGACCTACTGGTTGTCTAAGACTGTGTTATTTAACTTTCTTTTCTTTGTTCATGATCTGCACTCTGCCCCTTACTAATGTCATGCTTCGTTTCATTGTGGTCTGATAAATTACTTTGTATAATTTCAATCTTTCAGAATTTATTGAGAGTTTTTCTGTGCCTTAGCATGTTGTCTATCTTGTAGAATGACCCATGGGCTTTCAAGAAGAATGTAAATCCCACTGTATTTGGATGTAATGTTCTGTATATGACTATGTCCAGATCTTCTAATGTATTATTCAAGGTCTCTGTGTCTTTATTGATCCTCTTTTAAGATGTTCTGTCTAATGGTGTTAATCATTTATTTAAGTCCCACAGTATAATTGTATAGGCATCTATTTCTCCACTTAGTTTTTCCAGTGTTTGCCTCATGTATTTTGATGCACCCTGGTTACTTGTGTAAATGTTTATGATTGTTCTTTCTTCTTGATAGGTTTCCCCTTTTATTAATATATAGTGGCCTACTTTGTCTCTTATAATAGTTTTGCATTGAAGTCTATTTTTTCTGATATTATTATAACTACTCCTGCCCTTTTCTGGTTATTGTTTACATGTAAAATTATTTTCCAATCATTCACTTTCCACCTCCTTGTTTCCCTGGATCAAGGTGAGTTCCCTGTAGACAGCATATAGGTGGATGATATTTCCTTATCCATTCTGCCAATCTGTGTCTCTAGATTGTAGATTTTAATCCATTAACATTCAGTTTTATTTCTGTCAAAGAATTACATTAGTCATAATTTTTTTAGATTTATGTATGTCATTTGTTGTTTTTATTTATCTTTTTACATTTTTAGTTATTCTTACTAATGATTTTCCTTCCTACACTCTCCTCCAACCCTGTTTCTCTTTTTTTCCCTTTCAACCTGCAGAACCCCCTCTAGTATTTCTCGAAAGGCAGGTTTATTGCTGACAAACTCTACTAATTTCTGTTTATCTGTGAATATTTTGAAATCTCCCTCAATTTTGAATGCCAGCTTTGCTGGATACAGAATTCTTGGCTGACAGATTTTTGCTTATTTGTTTGTTTTCTTTTAGTATTTTAACTATGTCATACCAGTGGCTTACTGCTTCTATGTTTTCAGATGAGAAATCAGCACTTAATCTTGTCGAGCTTCCTTGTATGTGATGGATATCTTTTCTCTTGCTGCTTTCAGTGTTCTCTTTGTCCTGAGCATTGGACAATTTTACAAGTATATTTCCTGAGGTAGACTTTTTAAGATACATACTGTTTGGGACATGCTGTGCTTCCTGGACATATACATCCATGTCCTTCAAAAGCATTGGAAAATTTTCAGCCATGGATTCCTCTAACACTCCTTCTGCCCCCTTTCCCTTCTCTTCTCTCTCTGGGATACCTATAAAATATATGTTTGTGCATTTTGTTTTGTCATTCATGTCCCTAAGTCCTTGCTGATATTTTTTGTCTCTTTTTAACTATCTTTTCCACAGTCTGTCTAATTTCAGATGTACTGTCTTCAGCATCACTGATTCATTCCTCTGCCTGTTCATATCTGTTGTTTTTAATTTCTTGCATTGTGCCATTCATCACCACCATATCCATTATCTTTTTATGTATATTTGCAATTTCTTTGGTATGTTCCCCCATGGTTTTCTTAATATCTTTTTCTCTTCCTTCACTTCCTTAAGTTTATTAATGATATTTCTTTGGATATCCTTGATAGATGTTCCACATTCTGCATCTCTTCCTGTTTTGTTGTTGTTGTTGTTGTCTAGGCACATTTTTATCTTGATGGGCTTATTTGGTTGTTTAGCTTCTCTTCTACTCTAGGATTTTTTTTTCTTTGTGTGTGGTGAGATTCCTTTTTGATACTTGGTTCCTCTTATTTCATATCCTTGCAGTTGTCTGTGTTCCCTTGAGAAAAAATAATATTAGGAACAGAGAAAATGAAAGAGAGAAAAAGAGAGAAAAAAATAATTATACAAAAAAGGTAGAAGAGGAACCATACAAGAGCTAGGAAACTAAGCAATATGAGTTAAAAAATCATGAAAATTCAATGTAATAAGAATAACAAGAGGTGGAGTAAAAAAGAAAAAAAAAAGAGAGGGAGAAAAGATAGAATGAGTTAAAAGGCCAGGGAGATGAGTAGAAAAAAATAAATCAAGAAGCAAAATGTAGAGAATAAAATAAAATGAGATAAAATACCAGACATATGATAGTAGAATAGAAGGGGAAAAAATGGAGGGAGAGAGAAAAGGAAAAAATGATGTCCAAACAAGAAGTGGTGGAATAAAAGAAAAGCAAGAGAAGTCAGGAGACAGAAAAATGAAGGAAAGGAAAGAAATAAAGTAGATTGAAGAAATAAGTTTAAAAAATGAAATGAAGGAAGGGAGAAGAACAAACAAGAAACAAAAAACAACAAAGAAACAAACCAGGGAAAACAGCCTTCCCTCTTAGATCCCTAGGGAACTTCTCAGGCTTCTGGTGCCCATCAATTAATCACATTGCAGCCTGTCCTCCACAGGTGATGTATCCAGTTTTAGTAAATAAAATAAAGTAAAAAGAAAAAAAGGATCAAACAAACAAACAAACAAACAAAAAACCCAAAAAAAAACAAACAGAAACTCAGTCTCTAAGTTTCCTTTCATAAGGTGCTGGCTGTGTGTCTTATCTCTCCCTGGATCTCTTCTGTTAGGAGGTACCAAGACTTGAAACAGGGATTCCCCCACTGTGCTAGAGTGGCTATATAGACTAAATAAGCTTCCTGTATTAGTCAGGGTTTTCTCGAGAATCAGAATCAACATGAGATATCATCAATAATATGAGATTTTATAAGAGTCTCTCATGCAACCGTGGGTATGCACAAAATCAGGTTCTTCAGGTAGGCTGCAAACCAGGGGCACCAATGAAAGTCCAATGAAAGGTCCTTGATGAGTTTCTGGGAGAAGTTGGCTGTCCAAAGATGAGCTGGTAAATTCTCTCCAAATGTTGAAATCACTTCCCATTTTAAGGCATTTAACTGATTGAATAAAAGCATCATCTATTGTTGATGCAATCTCCCTGATTGATACAGATGTAATCAGCCATCCATGCAGTAAACTCACTGGTGATCAAAGTCTATAAATGCTCTTATATTACAATTAGCCCAGTGCTTGCTGGACCAAACACTTGGACACAATTACCTGGCTGAGTTGACACATTAGCCTAACCATCACATTTCTGAAAACTGCTCTGGCTCTTCTTGTCCCCATTTCCCTTAGGAAAGTTGGACTTCTAACAATTTTCAGAGGCTTGGTTAGTTATCTCTGCCCCTTCCCTGGCCAAGTACTTATGCCCCAGGATGGCTGGGTTTGACAGCCTGCCTGAGCAGATCGCGCTCCCCGCTTTTTGGAGCTGCCTCTGTACTGGCTGGTGTCCTCCCTGAGATTCAAAGAGGTCTCAGTTGACCAAACCCTCTGAAAAGAAACCACTCTCCACCCTCTGCTAGATCCTTTTTCCTCCCAAGGAATGCTCCCTCCTGCTCAGGTGCCAGGGGTTCCATGGAGGCTATTTGCCTTGAGGGTAGGGCTTACCCACCACAGTTTCCAGGCACAGGGGTGAGCAGCTCACTGTTTTCCCTGGGGCTCTTTGTCCTGCTCCCTCCTGGATGATGCCCTGCAGCATCCTGCTCAGTGGATTCCCAAACAATTCACTCAGATAGGTTTTTGCCTCTTCTCTGCCATTTTTGGCAAGAGAGCTGAGCAGTGCCTACCTATATTAATACTATTTTCCCAGAACTGAGTTGCTAAATCTTCAATTTACATAAAAATATAAATATTAAGGTATTCAAAAAATTTGAGAAGGAAAAAATAAGTTGGAGGATTCACATAACCTGATTACAGGAATGACAAATATGCTAAATAAACAATGGAATAAGATTTTTGATGAAAAGTTAAATACTTAGATAAATGAAACCAAATAGAGAGTTCAGAAATAGATTCACACATAATCAATTGGTTTTTGACAAATATGCCAAGGAATATCCATCAGAAAGAGTAATATTTTTTTAATGGTGCTGACAGAACTGAATAATTTTTTTGTGTGCCAATAATAGGAAACATTAACTGATTGCAGCAAATAAAAGACAGTTTTCAAAACAGACTTTAGACATTAATATGAAACGAAATATTATAAAACTTCTAAAATAAACAGAAGAATACCACATTTATGTGACCATGGTCTAGTCCCATTATTTATATTAAATACAAAATTCATGAACAATTGGAGAAAAACGGAAACATTGTACTTCATCATAATATCAACTCTGTGAAAGACACTGCAAAGGGAATGTGCAAACAAGTAACAAAATAAAAGAAAATATTTGCTAAACAGCTATTTGACAAAAATATGTATTTGTAATATATGACTAACACTCAAACTCAAAAATATGAAGATAATAGAAAAGGACAACAATTATCAAGGTTCAAAAACATGAACACATTTCACACAGGTGTCATCTAAGCCTTCAGAAAGATACTCAATATCACTCATCATAGGGAAATGTAATTTAAAAATCACAATGTGATCTCACAGAACCAGTTGAAATGGTTAAAATGAAAATGTATAATAACTGATAATACAAAACACTTATGAGATTGTAGAGCAATTGAAACTCTCAACAGTTGCTGCTTGGATGTCAAACTGATTCAACTTTGGCAAAAAATCAGACAAGTTCTTATATAGAGAAACCATTTACCCAATGATCCAATAATCTCACTCTTTGTTATTTACCCCCTAAAAATGAAAACATATTTCTACATAGAGACCCATATATCAGTGTTTCTATTCCATAATTGTAAATAATCCCCATATCAATACTCTAGTGAATGCAAAGGCTACCTGAGGTAAATATGTAAAAAGGAATGCAACTCAGAAATAAATAAGAACAGACTACTGATGTATTCATGTACATGGATGGATCTCATATGCATTATGCTCAGTGGAAAAACGCAAACTCAAATGTGACATACAATGTGATTCCACTTACTTCACATTCTGGACAGAGCAACATTACAACAATTGAGAAAACATCAGTGGTGGCTAGAACTGGGGATAAAAGGGTGATTACTGAGTGTAGAGTGGTTGAAGGAGATTTTTAGGGTGTTAGAAAGGTTCTGTAACTTGGTTGTGGTCACACAAGTGTATATGTTTTTCTAAATTAAAATTAATTGCACACATAAATGATGTATCTATGCATCTATATTAAGATAACCCTCATACTAAAGATATCTGTTATATAAACTAATCTTTGCTTCAGAATAAGAGTTAGCTTTATAGGAAAGATAGTGACTAAAAGACAGTGTAACGGAGTCTTCTATAGTGTTGGCATTGTTTTCCTTCCTAGTCTTTGTCCTCTTTACAGAGTTATGTACAGAATATGAAAATTCATTGTTTTATACTGGAGGAGGAAAGATGGTGTCAGTTTAGGAGGGCACTCACTGACTCGCTCTCTGAAGGCTGATTGGGGACAGGATCCTGCCTGGGGATCTGTGCTGTGGACACACAGAGTGAGAAGCTTGGGACATCTACCTGGAGGCATCTCGATGGCATGGATTACTCAAGAGAGATTCATGAGTTTTAACCCTACCTGTGGAGGTTAACTCAAACGGCTGAGCCCCACCCTCAGGAAAAGAGGATGGTTTGAGCTGTGACTCCCTGCCAGCAACCTGGTGAGAGGGAGCATTCTCTAAGGGTGGGAGGGTTCTGGCAAAGGGTTGAGACGGGTTTCCTTTCTGTGGATTTGGCTGCCTGGAACCCCTTGCAACTTTGGGGAACAAAAGAGCTGGCTTGAATTAGCACTAGGCAGAGGGGAGTGTCAAATCTGCAGAGGAAGTTGATATACCTAGCTGCCCAGGGTTATGCCCCAACTTCTGCTGCCAAGCTGGGGAGGGGGAGAATTCTCCAAGAGAGGGAGGGTACTGACAAAAGGTGGAGAGGGGTTTCCTTTCAATGGATTTGGCTGTCCAGACCCCCTTATAGCTTTGGGGAGCAGATAAGCTGGATTGAAGAAGCGCCAGACTGAGAGGAGAGGTGAATCTACTGAGGAAGTCTGATTTACCCAGAAACCCAGTGAGGCTAAGGATTGGCTCCAGAGGGGGCAGAGTCTGCCAATTTTATCTTTCTGCATGGACAAGCATCAGAACTTCAACTCCCCTGGGGAGGCCAGTAAGTGGGAAGTGCTTGATTAGTTTCCAATGAGTTAGGGTCCCCTAGGTGAAGGGGGTGGTCTAGAAGAGGACTTCTCTTGGGTCCCTTATTTCACACACACACACACACACACAAAGAATGCAGTCACTTTAAAAAATAAAAAATGAATTTTTCTTTTTAATTTAGTTTAATAGCTAAAATCTGCCTCAAAACCTGCAGATAGAATCTTGCAGGGCAATTGAATGATAAACACAAGCAGGCTGAGAGGTTCCACAAGGGACAAAGAAGGAAACTGTTCTTCCTTAGATTGTTTGACTGCTTACTTGTGTGGTTGTTTTGTTTTTCTCTGTTTATTTGCTGTCTCTACCTTTTCTTTCCTCTTTGAACCCACCATTCTTTTTTCTTTTTCTTTTCATTTTTTAAAATTAGGTGCTGCTAGTTTGTCTCTTCTTTACTGTGCTTCTTCTTCAGTGATTTCCCATTGTCTGTCTATATTGACTTTGTCTCCCAAGATATCTCTATTCCTTCCTTCATCTTTCTGCCTTCTGCTTTCCATGTGGTTCTTACATACCACGTTTTTTCATTAGTTCACAACTTAAGGGTATCAATTTCTATTCTATCTATTCTGTTTTCTTCTTTTTTATTATTTTTAACTTTTTCCTTTCAGCATTTTCTTTACTGTTTCTCTCCCTCCTAATCATTTTTGCCTTGTAAATCACTATATATATATATTCATCTATTTGGTTCCCCAGTCTATTGTAGGTACTCCACTTTTTTTCCTATTACGCTACACTGCCTGCATGAGCTAAATATTCATTTTACTAAGTCTTATATGGCCCCTCTTCTAAGTTTTATCAATATTACTTTTATCCTTCTTCCTTTCTCACATCTTTCAATTCCCCTGGACCCAATTTTTTGCCTTCAAGGGAACATAAAAGAAGCAAGGAAATAAAATAAGAAGAAAAAGAATCAAAGAGAAAACTTAACACACACAGAGAACCACCAACTAAATAAAACTCTAGAGCAGAGAGAGAAGCTAATCAACCAAATAAACCCATCAATAAAAAATGATGACTAGAGGGCAAGAAAAAAATACAAACGACACTGAGAAACAGGAAGACATGGACCAGTCCAATGAACAAACTAAAAACCAGGAAGAGATGCAGAATATTGACCAACTAATCAAAGCCTTCCAAACAAATATCATGGACTAACTTAATGAAGTGAAGGAAGAGACTTAGAATATTAAGAAGACACTGGGAGAACATACTGCAGAAATTGTAAACATACCTAAAAGATAACGGATATGATGGTGATAAATGGCACAATCCAAGAAATCAAAAAGATGCTGGATTCACATAACAGCAGATTTAAACAGGCAGAAGAAAGAATTAGTGATGTGGAAGACAATAATTCTGAAGTCAAACAGATAGTAGAACAGATAGACAAAAAGATAGGAAAAATCCAGCAGGGACTCAGGGATTTATCTGGCAACAAAAAACATGCAAACATATGCATTATAGACATCCCAGAAGCAGAAGAAGAGAAGGGAAAGGGAACAGAAGAAGAGTTGAATGAAATAATGGCTGAAAACTTCCCAATCCTATTGAGAGAGATGGATGTGCAGATCCAGGAAGCACAGCACACTGGAAACCATACAAATCCCAAGAGAGTTGGAGAAGAGTTTTAAAAAAACTAAAAAGACAAAAAGAGAAATAAAATAACATATGACATACATTAACCCAAAGAAAATATGGCTGAAGTAAGAAATTCATTGTGAGTAATAACACTGAATGTTAAGGAATTAAATTCACCACTCAAGAGACACAGATCAGCAGAATGGATAAGGAAATATATTCCATCTATATGCTGCCTACTAGAAACCCTCCTTCCATCCAGGGATTCAAGGAGCCTGAATTCAATTTTGTAAGCTAACAATAGCCAAAAAAGGGAGGAGTAGATATTCTAATATCAGACAAAATAAATTTAAATGCAAAACAATTGTAAGAGACAAAGATGGACACTATATGCTAGTAAAAGGGGCAATCTCTCAAGAAGAGAGAACAACCATAAACATTTATCCTTCTGATCGGGGTGCCTCAAAATACATGAAGCAAACTCTGGAAAAACTAAGTGTAGAAATAACTGCCTCTACAATTATAGTGGGGGACTTTAATACACCATTATCATCATTAGACAGAACATCTAGACATAGAATCAATAAAGAAACAAAGACTCTGAACAACACATTAGAGGACATGGACTTAATAGACATGAACAAATCACTACACCGAAATGCAGCAAGATTTACATTCTTCTTGAGTGCACATGGATCATACCCCAAGATAGACCACATACTAGGCCACAGAACAACTCTCAGTGAATTCAGAAATATTGAGATTATACAAAGTAATTTCTCTACCACAAGGGAATGAAATTGGAAATCACTAAGGGACAGAGAAACAGATCAGGCACAAAGATATGAAAGTAAAACAACACACTGTTAGACAAACAATGGATCAAGGAGGAAATCTCAAAAGAAATCAGTAACTACCTTGAAATTAGTGAAAATGACAACACAACATATCAAAACTTATGGGATGCAGCAAAAGCAATCCTGAGAGGGAAGTTCATAGCCATAAATACTATATTATAAAAGAAGGAAGAACTAAAATGGAAGACCTAACTGCACACTTGGAAGTATTGGAAAAATAACAACAAAATAAAGCTAAAGGAAGTAGAAAGAAGGAAATAACCAAGATTAGAACAGAACAAAATGAAATAGAGAAAAAGAAAGCACTAGAAAAATTAAACAAAACCAAAAGCTGGTTCTTTAAGAATATCAATAAAATTGACAACCCATTAGCCAGATTAACAAAGAAAAAGAGAGAACAGATGCAAATACACAGAATAAGAAATGAGCAAGGGCATATCCCTACTGACCCCACAGAAATAAAGAGTATCCTAAGAGAATACTTTGAAAAATTATATGCCAACAAGAATGATAATTTAGAGGAATTGGACAAGTTTCTAGAAACTCACAAAGAGCCCACATGGATGAAAGAAGAAATTGATGAACTCAACAGTCCAATTAAAATTAAAGAGATAGACTCATGCATCAAAACCTGACAACTAATAAAAGCCCAGGACCAGGTTCTTCAGGCTTCACAGCTGAATTCTACCAAACATTCCAGAAAGAGCTAACACCAATTCTGCTTAAGCTCTTCCAAAAAGTAGTAGTAGAAGGAATATTGTCTAAATCATTCTGCAATGCCAACATTACCCTAGAACCAAAACCAAACTGTAGACCACTCAGTTCTGAGTGGTGTGTGCTGATTTAAAATGGCCTACATCCATTGCCACAACAGTACTCAGGACAACCTCCAACTCCCAAAGAAGCCCCTGTATTTCAACTGCTCATCCCCTCCCTACCCAAAAAACTGTCAAGTGGCCACTGGCTCCACCTCATTGTTATAATTTCTTGCATTGCAAGAATCACCATATGTGAGCAAGAGAATACCATCAAGTCCACTCTAGTCCATAGTTCTTCCCCCAATCCAGAGGCGACTGGGATGGTGATGTCCACTCCAAAGATACCTAAATGAAAGGGAAATTACAGACCAATTTCTCTAATGAACCTAGATGCTAAAATCCTCAGCAAAATACTTGCTACTCACATTCCACAACATATCAAAAGGATTATACAACATGACCAAGTGGGTTTCATCCCTGGTATGCAAGGATGATTCAATATAAAAAAGCAACCAATGTAATAAACCATATAAACAGATTGAAAGAAAAAATCACATGATGATCTCTATGATGCAGAAAAAGCATTAGACAAAATATAGCACTCTTTCCTAATAAAAAACATTGCAAAAGATAGGAATAGAAGGTAACTTTCTGAATATGATAAAGGGTATATATGAAAAACCCAAAGATAATATTATCTGCAATGGTGAAATCCTAAAAGCCTTCCCTCTGAGATTGGGAACAAGACAAGGATGCCCACTCTCACCACTCTTATTTAACATTGTCTTAGAAGTACTTGCTCGAGTACTGAGGGAAGGAAAAGATATAAAAGGCATCCAAATTGGAAAAGAAGAAGTAAAAACGTCATTATTTGCAGACGACATGATCCTATACGTAGAAAGCCCTGAAAAATCCATAACAAAGCTTCTAGACTTATAAAGGATTTCAGTTATGTTGCAGGCTATAAGATCAATGCTCAAAAAATCAGTAGCATTTCTGTACACCAATAATGAGCAACCTGAGGAGGAAATCAAGAAAAAAAATACCATTTATGATAATAACTAAAATAATCAAATGCTTAGGAATAAATTTAACTAAAGATGTAAAGGACTTATATAAAGAAAACTACACAACACTGTCAAAGGAAATCAAAGAAGACTTAAATAAATGGAAGAATATTCCCTGTTCATGGATAGGAAGAATAAACATCACCAACATGTTGATCCTACCCAAACTAATCTATAGATTTAATGCAATCCAAATAAAAATCAACACTTTATTTTTTAAGGAACTGGAAAAACAAACTACAAAATATATTAGGAAAGGTAAGAGGCCTCGAAAGTCAAAGACATATTGAAAAAGAAAAATGAAGTTGGAGGAATCACATTACCTGACTTTAAAATATACTGCACAGCTACAGTGCTCAAAACTGCATGCTATCGGCACAAGGATAGACATACTGACCAATGGAACCAAATTGAGAGTTCTGATATAGATCCTCGCATATACAGTCATCTGATATTTGACAAGGCCACCAAACACACTCAGTTGGGAGAAAATGGCCTCTTTAACAAATGTACTTGGAGAAGTGGATATACATATCCAAAAGAATGAGAGAGGAATACCCTCTCACACCTTATACAAAAATCAACTCAAGATGGATCAAAGATCTAAATATAAGAGCCAAAACCATAAAGACCTTGGAAGATAATGTAGGGAAGCATCTATGGGACCTTGTAATAGGAAGTGGTTTCATGAGCTTCACTCTTAAATCACGAGCAGCAAGATAAAAATAGATAAATGGGATCTCCTCAAAATTAAAAACTTCTGCACCTCAAAGGATGTTATTTGAAAATAAAAAGGCAGCCTACACAATGAAAGAAAATATTTGGCAACCATATATTTGATAGCAGCCTAATATCTTGCATATATAAAGAAATCCTACACCTTGAAAATGAAAAGACAAACAACCCATTTAAAAAATGGGCAAGTGACCTGAAAAGACACTTCTCATAGGAAGAAATGCAAATGGCTAAAAAGCACATGAAGACGTGCTCGACATCACTAGCTATTGGGGAAATGCAAATCAAAACTACAATGAGATACCATCTTATACCCAACAGAATGGAAGCTATTAAAAAATCAGCAGACTATAAGTGTTGGAGAGGATTGGAGGAATATGAACACTCAACCACTGCTGTTGGGATTGTGGAATGGTCCAGCCATTGTGGAGGACAGTTTGATGGTTCCTCAAAAAACTAACAATAGATCTTCCATATGATCCAGCGATTCTACTGCTGGGTATATATCCAGGAGAATTGAAAGCAAAGACACGAACAGACATATGCACACCACTGTTTGTAGCGGCATTGTTCACAATTGCCAAAAGTTGAAATCAGCCCTGGTGCCCATCAACAGAAGAATGGATAAACAAAATGTGGTACATACATACAATGCAATATTACTCAACTGTAAGAAGGAATATAGTGCTAACACATGGAATAACATGGATGAATCTTGAAGACCTTATGTTGAGTGAAGCAAGCCAGATATTGAAGGATGAATAGTATATGACCTCACTGATTTCAATTGAAGAAAGTGAGCAGTCTCTGAGAACCATTGTCTATCAGTTTTAAAAGGGAGAGAAAGGGAAGGGTAGGTTGTGTGTCATCACCCATATGGACATATTCCAATGTAAATTGATAGAGTATAGTTGCATATTGAAGGGTAGGACAGGTGTGTAGTGATATTACTGGGTTTGGTGGTACAGGGTTGACAGGTGGTTAGATTAGGAAGAGCAAGTTAGAATACCCAGGGCATGTAACTATGAATCTTGTCATCCAATGAGTCAAGACAAGGGAGTGTCATGTGCCCCAGGGAGATGGGGAAGAAGGAACAAAAAAGATCAAGCAAGGTGTATTTAGTGGTCATGAGAAATGTTTTTCATTACTTTACAGTAATGGACACAGGTCATGGGTAAATATCAAAAATAATTAAATTGTACCATCTAAATTGTAAACTACACTGTAAACCATTGACAATGTTACATAGCTATGTTTCACTATCTGTATAACAGTTATAACCATGCTACCATCCACACACACAAAAAAGTTTTAATATGGGGTGAGGAAAGGGGAAGGAGGTTGGGTATATGTGAGTCTCTAGTATTCTGTGTGTAACTTTCTGTGTCCTAAAACTTCTTTGAAAATTAAATGAAAAATTGGGAAACACTCGAGACACGGGAATGAAAGGGGTAAGATGCCATGGTACAGACTGGACACATGATAATGCAGTGAAAAAAGGAAAAAAAATGTTTTTTTTAAAATTTTTTGCTTTTATCCCATTTTTTGAATGTCCCAATCTGTTAATTATATTTTATTTTTAGTTTTTTTTCTGAGTTTCCATGTATTTAATCTCTTTTATTTAAGCTTATAATTATTATTCCACTTTCCTATTAATTGTATTTGGTTATTATATAGGCTTCATCTTCAAGGAAGGTTTAGATTGCAGAAGGGTTACAATGGGGCTGCAGAGGATCATTGGTGGGGGGAGTCTTGGATGGGGGATTCATGGGAGGAAGTTCACCTGAATATACATGAAAGATATATAAAATTGTTCAAATGCTCAAGGGGTAGGGCATGGTCACAGTGGGTAAACAATCACTTAATAAATGAGGGAATACTGAATTCCCAGCCTGGATAGCTCTGCCACATTCTCCAAGGGAACAGCAACAGTCCCCCAAGTTCAGGGGCAGTGTCTAGCAAAAAAGGATGGTCCACTGATGGGTTCTTCTCATTGATGACTAGCCTTATGAGTCCTTGCTCTTGTAATTGAAACTTAGCCTACTGTTATGGAGTGCCTAAGGGTTGCCACCTGATAGCCTCTTTGTTGCTCAAATGTGGTCTCTCTCTAAGCCAAACTCAGTATATGAATGCATTACCTTCCCCAGCGTGGGACGTGACTCCCAGGGATGAGCTCACTGGTAATGAGCGATTAGTAACAAGTGCAAACTGGCAATGACTGGAAAAGACCTTGAATAAAAGGGGGAAAATGTAAAGACAAATGAGTTCATGCGGCTAAGAGACTTCAAAGAGAGTCGGGAGGTCATCCCAGAGGTAACGCTTATGCACACCTCAGTAGGATCTCATAGATGACCAAAGTGTATATCACCCCACACAAAGGGGCTCCTGAGGGCTCTGGAGACACCCAGGTCCTATATAAGGGGGGATAGCTCCAGAGATTGATGCTTAATCAGTGGGCTCTACTTTGGAATCTGTGCTCCTGAGAGTGACAGAGTTGGACTTAAATAAGTCCTCCTTGCACATGGTCCATCAGTCCCTTCTATTCAAACCTAATGTGATGCTGGAGTTTGTAGGTGTACTTCCAGTGACTAGAGCCTCTGGCCTGCCTATGTGCCAGCTGTGCCTGGAATCCTGGTGGAGCTGCAACTCCTAATCTACAGCTCAATAGACTCACCCAAGTCACCTGGTGAAGAGACAATGATGGACAATGGCCATCCCAGGGAATGGAGAGAGCTT